>CM076583.1:770966165-771158416 GCA_034641835.2 Pinus albicaulis | reverse complement strand
AGGAATCTCGCTTTATTATATTGCTGCATCCACCTATGGGAAACACTCGATTAGAAAACCACTCATAAATTAATATGCCGAAGGGGGAAAATGTATTGTTTTCACTCAAACAAAGCAAGATGTGGATATTCTGTCGGTGGCACTGGTTCGGGTACTTGCATGTGAACCTTTTCATGGTAATATCTTGTAGGACATATTCTACATTCCAAGATGTATTTGATGGTGGCCGAAAATTTTTCCACGTCAAATTTGATGTGTTCGATACAACTGCAACCCTTAATTTTGACGTGCAAGGACTTCGTGCCAGAAATCACACAGTAATTTTCATGAAAATTTTCACTGTCCAGGCCATTAATAGCTTTATTATTTACAACCATATATGAAGAATCTGTATTAATTTGAAGCTATATTCATGATTTCCCAAGAAAATGGAATGGTGGCTTGGATTTGTTCCATGATCCATCCATTAGAATGGAGGAATTACAGGCTTGCAAAAAATTGACAATGGGCATGTTCATGTCTCATCACTGAGGTAATGCACTTTTATCCTTTCCCTCACCATTACCCCAAGCTTATTCTTGCAAATTGTTGTGGTAATCTCACATAAGCGAAATCTTTGTCGTTTGATTGGCATGGGTGTTTTAGACATGTAGCTCTGTTGCTCCCTAGAAAATTGAAGATCTCATATTTGAATTTGAGAGCATACCTGGATGCTCAACAGGGACAATTAAATGAGTTTCCTAGGTCAGCTCATATCACTAAACTATTTTCTGAGTAAATTTTAATTTCAGTGTTTGGTTATTGCATGAAGCAACATTATAGTGATATACAAATTTTATTACCTCACTAGAATCATGCCTTATCAAAAATATATAATATAGAAATGGAATCACATATATACATCAACCCAAAACCTCAGAACATGCTTCAGTACTGTGAGGAAATGTAAAAATTTAAGGTAGTGCTGAGTGAAACTATCTCGATTCTTAACCCTAGGGAAATCTTCAACGAAATCACACCCATTTTCTATAAATAATAGGGAGGTATGTTTTGTGGGACAATACTTTGAACCGAATAATATTTACCTTATACAAACTTGCTTGCTTCACCAATTCACCTTACAACTTACTTCACCTATGCTCCAAACTTACCAGCCTATAATCGACTTACAATAGAACAATGTTAATAGTGCACGGGTGTTCGGATATTGAATGCATTCACTAGCGTTCAATAACCAACACTTTTTGCTTACATATTATTACTTGTACCACTATGGTGCTCTTTTCGGATCAGAATTACGACCAACCATATAACATTGATTCATGAAGACAACAAACCAACATTTTAAGGAGATTCACTGATTCTGGTCAGCATTGATATAACCCTAAAGACAAGTTGCAAGGAATAGTCAAATTTCAGGTCGAGGGAGAAAATTCATGGGTTTAGTCAGTTAGGAAGGTGAAACCCAAGGTGGGGAATAACAAACGAAAGAGATATCACAGGCCAAGTTATTTATTGAATCATTCTAATGGCTCATTTCTTGGTAGAGGATTTCCTTTTCAATATGATCAATATGAGCCTTTCCTCATTCGTACACCAGCTTATTTCGTCGAATAATAAATCGGGCTTTATGTCTCTCATTCGCAACTCCCTCCAATCTTTATTACCCATCCGATAGTGGAATGAGCCTCTGTCCATCCGTGCCATCAATTTATTGCTTCTTCGGACCATCCAATCTTTCATGTGTTTCTTTCTTTCTCCCCAACTCTTCTCGACAGATCTCGATCAACCACCTCTATTTCTCTCCTCTCTTCCCACCCCGAGGGGAAGGAGTTTTTCCTCTAAATATCTCAAACACCGTGCTTTGGAAAGAAATATTTTATATACATACCCTCATCTTTCCTAAGTTGGGGGAAGGCTTTCGGGACAAATCATCATGTACAACAACACTACTTAAAACATTTAGGTGGTTTTGAGAGAATAGGTTTCTCTCATCCACTGCTTCTCAAGCCTCGTGTATAAAACCATGGGTGATTTTTTAAATTTTGGAGTTTTCTAAAAGGTCCACCTAGTTTATTACTTTGTTGTCCCTACAATATATTTGCATGCCACACAGTGATCCACAACTCATTAGGGTGTAGTAATTGTATTTATTATGGTTATAGATTTGAATGTAATGTAATGTTCTGAGCATGAAATCAATATAGAAATTGGAGAAAATTGCATTGATAAAATCAATGTAAACCATGTAAAGTAATCATCTTATTTTATTACAATCATAGAACTGGATTCGACCTGGTTTTCTTAATGTTGTACAGAGTAAAATGAATAATAGTTTTTATTTGTTTTTGGATTTTTTTTAGCCTTTCTGAGATAATATCTTAAGTGTGAGAAAAACCAACACCGTAACTCTTTTGACTGATTTCAATGTTCATAATAGTGATTGCATTTATTATTCAGCTTTGCTAATTTACTACTAAAGATTTTCACCAAAAAAATTGTTTTTCTTAATCTACATATTTTAAAACTGGAAAATGTATATATTTTGTTATAAAAGGCTCATATGGAATATTTTGTTTTATCCCTCCTATTTTTTTAGACCTCATGACAAGGTTACTCTCAAGGAAATGAAACCTAATTGGCATGATTTCCTGGAAAAAAAAGGTTGGGTTTAAGGTGAGGTTAATACATTGCCTTTAATTTTTTACAAGAATTAAAATGATTTATGTGTACAAATCAACATAGTTATTCCATCATTCAATACAATCAATTTCCTTGCACATAATATTATTGTTGTTTCATAGCATTGAATGCATTTCATTATTTAATTTTTTTATCACTCATTAAGTTGTGAAACTTTTCTTGATAGGGTGATGCAGGTCATTCACCAAATGGATAAGGTCCTTTTAAGTTATTTCAATGTGATATAGGAATTTTTTTTCATTTTTAAGCCTATCCTAAGTTTTATGTTCACCACCATTCATTCCATTTCAGTCAAATCAGTCCCATATCATGTCAGTTGTCATCCCCCATACATTTAAACTCAAAAGCGCACACCTGTCAGTTTTTTAGATTTTCGTAGCGCTTTACACAGGAAAACCGCATATTTTGCTACAAAATTGCCTAATAGTTTCGTAGCGAATCTATCAGAAACCTAAATATTTTTGCTACGAAAATGTTTTTTCTAACCTGGCTTGTTAGAATTGTATCAGGTGTTAGTTTCTGATTAGAGAAGTAAAGGTGGAGGTCATTCAAGGTTGTTATGGTAAAATTAAAATGTACATAGTCGTGTTTGATGTCATAATTGCCCTTTTTTATAACATGTGCTATGATTGAAGCCCAAGCTATCAGTTAAACTTTAAAACCTTACCTCAAATAGAATTTTGTCATATTTTGGTTCATCCTTGCATGTGAGTCGATCTTTGGAGAGCTGCTTCATCGAGCCAAGAAGGTTGTTGTCAAATTCGAATTCTGTAGGTGTCATGAGCAAGCGAGGCAGTGAAGACTATAAATTATTAATGGCTGCAAGAAAGAAAATGAATAAGGGTGGCCATTGTCACAGGTATGAGCCCATGGATATGAAATTACTCAATGAAGACCCTACTGCTATGGAGGTTTTCAGAAGGACTGGCTGCTTGCAATTCTGCCAGAGGTTGCAGGGTTTTCATTTCCAGGTTTCAAAGGAGTTTTCCACCAACTTCATAGGAACAACATCAAAGGTTAGAATTCTCAATCTTACAGTGACACTCGAGAGGATATCATTAGCTATAGGAATCCCTAGACGTGGTGAACAGTCGTTTAAAGGTATCAAATTCACAATGTAGGATTGTAAAGACTTTATCAAGAAAGAACACAGTGAAGTTGATTGACAAATGATATCCCTAGGATTTTTATGAAAGAGAATTATGAAAAATTGTTGATGGTCATTCAAAAATATTTTACTTGTGAAGGAATATTTCACATGGTATACTCATACCATCTCAGAGTTCTTCTACATTTTGTAGGTAAGAGGTCACTTGACCTACCTTTCTATTTATACATAAGTCTAGGGAAAATGTCAGATAAGGTTCAAATCAAGACAAAGGGCAATGAGACATCTCTTTTTCATCATGGTATAATTAAGTTGTTAGTGTTGGAAGAATTGAGAAGGTTAGATAGAGATTGGATTTCTTTATTGTTTATGAGTGGTTATGAAATTGATGTGGTCACTCCAAAGAAAACGTCAAAACCTAGAACTACTTTATCACTAGATGTGGCAGAATAAGTTGAAGAAGAAAAAATATCATCTCCTACAGAACCAATGGACATGGGAGTAGAACCTCTGCAAGAGACTGACACCCCTCAAGCAGCACCTGAAAAATTGAAGCATACAGTCAGCAAACAAGGTAGCAAGATGATCACTAGAAGCCAAAAATTGGCTAAAGGAAATCTGGAGGATATCCTTCATGAAATTCACATTGAAGAGTCACCAATTGTGCAAGCTTAAGACATTGAATATGGTGGAAGAAAACTGAAGAAAGGTAAGACTGCTAAGAATCTAGATTTTGTAGGTGATGATGCTGGTTTTATATTTCAGCCAAGGAAGCCAATGACTAGACATGCAAAGAAGGCCATGGAGATAAAAAAGACAGAGAAAATAAATGAAGCTACTGAGTCAATAAGCATCATATATTTGTCTCCATCAGCAAAGGAGGAAGTGGTTATCAGGCAGAGAAAGGGAAAACAGAAAATAGTTGAAAAATTGGAAATAGAATCCCTCAAAGAACAACTGAAGGTAGCAGGTAAAGAGATATCAAATTTGAAACTAGAGGAAAAGAAGAATAGATCTGAGAAGGTTCAATTTGTACAGATGAGGAAAATATGGGATGAGCAAGTCTCAAGTGTTTCAAAATCTTTGGACAATGCACAAATGTTGCTGAAATGGACTCAACCATTGACAGGGGAGGTCAAACACATTAGGAGGATGAAATTACACTTGAAATCAAAAAACAAAACATTAAAATATCAAGTGGAAGATCTTCAGGAGCAGCTGGACTTGATTCAAGTTGAGTTATAAAAGAAAGGGTTGATGATGAGAGTGGTAGAAGAACCCATCAACCAATTAATTGTAAATTAAGAAGAAACACCAAAAGCGTAAAAAAATTTAGCTAAAAAAAGTTTGATGAGGTTCATGGCTTTCAAAGAACCTAAATTTTGTCTCTGGAGATCATTTTTTCAGGAGAGTCACAAAAACAGTAAATTTTGGTTTTTTAGACAGTTTCGTAGTGTGCTTTGGGCTTGAGGCCAGAAAAATGCTACGAAAATTCTTAATATGCAATTTTACATTGAAAATAAGTTTTGTGAAGGATTAAGGAGGGATATTGGTTGATTTCAAGATGATTTGGAGAGGTGAAGGTGTTTGACCAAAAAAAGTGGCAAGGAGATAGATGAAATGGCAAGTTTTCCTACACTACGAAAACTCGCTACAAAACTACCTAAACTACCATGTTTCGTAGCGAGGGGTTTTTCGAAGATTACTGAGCGTTCCAACAACACATCAGGCAGTTGGAGACCTCCAACATGTCAGTGATCCATCTCAGTAGAGACTCATTACTCAAAAGGAGTGTCACACATCCAGCTCAACAAGAAAAAAATTGATTAAAGTGAAGTTTGTCCATCCTTGAAAATTAGGATTGTGTTCCATAGATCTAGGAGTATTTTAAATATGTAAAGTGATGGTGAGTTGTCCCTTGAACATGTGATATCTATTATGTAACTATTTCACTGTTATAAAAACCGAATGTAATAAATAAGAGATAGAATCCTATTAGGAGTATGAATTCTTAAAGGATAGATGTCCTTTTTCTATTTCAAGTCAGTAGTTTCAGTTATGACAGGTGTTAGAGTTATAATTCAAAAATATAGCTAGTTGGGTAGATAATTTACATTGTAAATTATGCCTATTTATAGACTGAACATCGAAGAGAAAATGGTTGGAGAATATTGCATCAAATTGTTGCTTTTATGTTTTGTTCATTATCAGTAATATACAGTGACATTCTACTTCCAAACCTGAGATTCTTATGAGGTGTTTAATGTGTTGCTGCTATGTATCTTTATGTCTAATCACTTGCAGGGAATTTTATCTCTAATTAATCATAATTCATGCTGTCATGCTATGACTTACTTTAGGGGTGAAATTACTATGTTTTCCTTATGTTGTGTGTGTGAATCATCTTTATTAAAAACCTCTACTTGCCTCAGATTCCATGTGAATAAATATTGTAACTAAGAGTACTGATGTTGACTCCATATCCAAATTGTAGCAAGCCTTCATTTTAAAATCTGCAATCATACAAAACCAAGCCAAAACTCATAGAGTTAGCCATCTAGTATTATTTCTATTGAAAATCATAAATCCCCTTTGAGAGATCCCTCTCAAACTGAAGAGGTTGATCTTCAGTTTAGAATTGGTTTGAAATAGTTACATTGAGTTGATTGATGATCAGCCAATCAAGATCAATTTGGTGATAACAAATTGAATAAATTAACAATAAAATTTGCAATTGTTTCTAAGTTTTACATAATCCTAGCCATCCACTTATCAACGTGGATTTCAAACAAGTCACATCTATCATAGTTTCTAGAATTTCCTCTAAAGTTATTAGTCTTCCATACCTTAAGAGACCATATCAAATGTTGATCTTCATGCTCAATTATCATGTCTTCAACCGGTAGATTCTAAACTTCAAAACAAATCATGCCTATGAAACAAGGCATATTCCCGCAACTTTCTCTTCCTATAATAATATGAAAGCATGAATCAAATTTACTAAAAAAAAAAAATCAAATTCATGCATACCTCTTTCTTCAGCTAGCCATCTAGTCCAAAATTTCTTCTTATCTCAAAGATGAGACTTCCTCCATGCTGAATTGTACCTGCAAATTGTTAGGAAACTTTCTCTCAAAATCTGAAAGTATAGAATATTCCTGCAATGTCATCATGATTCTTCTTCTACAAATTGAAGAATCTCTCATGATTTCTTTCTTGTAGAGTATATTTGAGATCCTCTCTTGCTATGACATGATACAAAAAGTTGATGCATGCATTGGTCCTACTACTAGATGACTTCTTTTATGAATACCTAAATTCTTCATATTCATATGCTATTATCTATGATGCCAAAATTAATACTTCTACATGATCTACTCTCCAAACTGCAAACCTAATTATCATGGAGCTAATATAAGAGATCCTTGGGATCTTAAGCCTTGGGGTTCTTTTCAAGTTCTTTTCCTTCTTCAACTACATGAGTTCCATCCCTTTCCAAGGATTCTTAGGAAAGTCTCTCTTGAAGTGTCCATAATAATTACATTCAAATAATTGTATTTTGGATATATTTATCTTCTTTTGATGAGGTTAAAACTTCCCAAACTTCCTTTTCTTCAACTTCTTTACTTTAGCAGCAAAGGCTTGAGACTTACCATTGGGATTGATGTTGTCCTTTTCCTTCAATTTTGTCTCTTCAAAGATACATTGAGACCAAAAATAAGCTTTGAGTGTATTTCCATGAGTAGATACTAGTCACAAAAGTGTTCCATTCTGGAGGTAGAGCATTGAGCACATAGGTTGTCAATTTTGCATCTGAAACAATTTCTACAAGAGCTTGGATTTGATCCCTCAACTGAGATGTCTTCACCAGGTATGAGGAGATGTCTTGATCAAAGGATAGCCTTGACTTGTACAAGCGACTCCTAAAAGATGTCTTATGTATTGAATTTACTGTATATATCTTATTCAACCTGTCATAGATTTCTTTTTCCTCATCCAGTTCTACAACAAATGGAATAAGGTGATCCTTGATTGATTCAATAACGATTCTTGCATCACTTATTTCATCCTTGAAGTATTTGTTCCAGTCTTTGGTATTACTCTTATCTAGTTTTGAAACTTTTCCTAAGACATGGTACATGACATCATTTTATATGACGATAAGATCTATCTTGTTCTTCCATGCTTGGAAGTTGGATGTCCCATCAAGCTTATTACTTTCTTTGCAGAATGAACACATTGCATCATATGCTTGAGACATAGAGAGAAATACAAAAATTACTTGAATTTGATGATGCCTTTAAGGTTCACTTCAATTGTAGGCTTGTTTTAAATGGTCCCAAGGCTAAGATGCCAAGGTGTTGTTCCTTTTATCTTTTAGTTAGGGTACATTGTAGTTACCACTAGAGTCTTTCTAACTCAACCTTATTCTATTCCAAATAATTGTGGATTCCTTCTCATTAACAGATATGTACTTCACTACTTTAACAAATATGCAATTCACTACTTTAACAATATATTTGGTACTTATATTAAGTCTATTAATATATGCAAATACTCTGCAACTTTAGCCCTCTGGTTAGGGCTTACAACAGTCACTGCAAAAATCTTAAGATTAGGCTTAAAATTCCACTCCAACCTGCGATCTCCTTTTAATTTCTAGGTGACTTCTTCCTTGGCTTAAATTTCTTCTTCTAAGCCATTTTAGGCCTTCCAAACTTAAGTGTACATAGCTCACCTTTCTTAACAAGTGAGATAGAACCTCCGACCTAGGTTAGGCCTCTTCTCGGGCTTCCTCTAGAGGTTTCTAGGCCTCTTCGAATAATCCAGAACCCTCGATTTTGTAGCACAAATTTTCAGATTTTTTAGCTACTTTAATAGCCTTATAATAGCCCTCAAACCCTCCCGAGGTAGATCTAACAAAAAAATTGATATTTTTCACAGAGGTATTCGAGCTCCCAAACTTTCCTTTGATCCCATGTTCAGCCTTATGCTCTTACTTTTCTTCACTCTTGGTTAATTCAACCTTCAAAGAATTCACAAACAACCTATTTTTCTTAACTTGGAAACCCTTTTGAATTAAAAAAAAAATGATCTTTCAGCTATCTATGACCTTGACCTTAGCTCTAATACCATGTCGATAAATTTATTATGGAAACAAGAATACAAACTTCTCTTATCTTGACAAATTACTTGTGATATTAATTTATCTTTTCTTCTTTATTATTATTATTATTATTATTATTATGTTTTTATCATCAAATAATTTCCAAACACTGAATATCACCAACAAGAAATAAGGACACAAGATATAGGCTCCAAGCCAAGGTAAAACCCCTCTAAGGGGGAAAAAAATAACTTCTCTTCTTATAGAATCAATTCAAATAAGACTTCCGAAACTCAAGACCAAAACAATACATCCACCAAGAACCAAGCCAACGATCAAACAGGTCTTCTCCGACAGAAAATAGACTCTCTAAGGACAACGAAGAAAAATATCTTCAAATCAAGGCTAGACTAGCCTTTTGACCTCTGAAAAAATATTTGCTACTTTTCCTTCAATTCTCAAAATTGTAGAGTATCTAGAAACTCTAATTACTTCGCACGTGTGAGCTGTAATAGAAATAATTTCAAAGATCAAATATCATTAGGGTTTCTTGCTCCTTTGTGAGGGGTTTCCTTGCCTTCTGAGGCATTCTCACATCATTTCCAATTGCAGATCAAATGTGGTTGAATTTCCTCATTTAAATAGAATTTCTAAGAGGTTCAAATAACCTTCTCTAGGCTGACTTCAACATAGCTGGCCGAATTGGTCTTCGGAGTTCTCTAGACTATTCTCGAGACAAAATAATAATTATTTTCTTGATACAAGTGCCCAATAGGGTATTTTGCAAAATTTGACTCTTTGAATTATGTAATTCCTAGCAAAATTAATAGAATGCTTGACCTAATTGACAAAAGACATGAACATGAAACTCATGCTTTACAAAATAATCTTCTTTTTCATATTTTCATAAACATATAAGTCAAATGACAATTATGAAGATGGAAACTAGTTACATTTTCCAACATCCTCAACATGATCTTGTGATTCTTATTTTATTGTGTATATTTGTATCATTACTTGTGATTCAAGTGTTGAAAATATCTGATTACATATTTTTCTCCAGTCAATTTGATATGAAAAATCAGTTTCTTTTTCAGGCAGCAAAAGGGAAGAAAGGAAGATGATAGAAATATATCAAAGAAGAAAATATCATGAATTATGTCATAATATTAATGAAAGGAATCTATGGAAAATTAATCATAATGAAAATGTTGTTGATAATTTTGAATTAAAAACAATATGAACTTGTATCACTCTGTTTTTGTACCTACTTCTGTGTTTGAAGCATGCTTCGTGCTGAAAAAAAGTTCTTTTTATTGCATGTCAGAAATCCTCGGCTAAGAGAGTGCTCTGGTTGATGAATATAGAAAGTATGGGAAAATAAAGACCAACATTAAACATATGGAAGAACCATTGCTTAAATATTAGATGCACCCCTTAAATGTTAATTGGATTGATGGTTACTTTTCCTCCATGTAACATCAGTTAAGCAGATAAATCCCTTCCATGATTCAAATCCATCCCCAAGATTTAATTAGAATACCCTTTATTAATATCCACATCCTACATGTTTAGCGAGACAAAGAAGTTTGTATTTTTCTATTATTTATTTAGTAGGCATATATTGCAGTCAGCATGGCCAACATGCACACTATTGACTTGATTACATCATGCAATCCAACGGCATTAAATTTGCTCAAATAAACAGATTTGAAAGACCTTAAACTTCCAACGGCCACATTTTTGTCATATTATGTACCTTTAGGATCCACAACCACTCATTTCATTAGGACTAGAAAGTATTATACAATGGGAAAGCAAGATGTGGGGTGCATAATGTATGGTTGGCCCATGCTCTTCCATGTTGGAATTGGACATTGGAGGTGGTTTACTATTTGCTGCTAGACCTTGTTTGGATGTTTGAAAGACATTCTTCCTCGAAGTGTTAGATAAGTATGGAGCTTCGTGACTTCATGTTGTTGATGCGTGAAGGGAGTTTGTGTGCTTGGAGTAGAGTTGGGTATTTCACAATGAGAAAAAACTCCCAAAATCACCATGAGCACGTAAACTCCCTTGACATGTGAACTCACACATTACCTTCGATATGCATTGTCCTTAAGGAGACACGTGACCTTGGAGATGCATTGGAGCTTAGGACCTTTGGAGGATTGTTTGACCTTGGGGAGTAGTGCTCATGCCATGGAGACCTTGCTTGTTAATCACTCTCACCTTTGATCCTGACACATGTCACTTAGAGTAGAGTGCTTCACATGGGTGGACCTACTTGTGTCTTGAAAGTTTTCTTGTAGTGGACTAGGTCCACTTGTTATTGTAAAGCCCCTTTACCTCCCATATAAATATAGAAAGGAGTGAGTTGTTATTTTAGTTGATCATGCACTTGTGCAAATTCCTTTTCATACTTGGGTTAGGGATGTAAGAGTAGTGCTACTCTCTCTCTCTCTCTCTCTCTCTCTCTCTCTCTCTCTCTCTCTCTTGTTCAATATTCTTTGTAATTTATGTGTTTTTCCTTAAGGTGCTAGGATTTCTTGGAGCATTCACCAGAAAACTTCATCTATATATATATATATATATATATATATATATAAAGAAGAAATGGAACCCATGAACACAATCACAACCTATCATATGATTCTCCATGCTTTAGAAAACCCTAGATATGGAAAACCAAGAGAAACCCTATCTCCACCAAAGATAATCCAACAATCTAAAATTACCATGAGAAAAACCTCCATGTCAGAGTATATTTGGGGGAGCCACTATAAACCCTAAGCTATTTTGGAATTGTGTTATTTCAGATTTGACTTCCACCTTACCACTGCCTTCTAGACCTTGTCACTCCCATAAATTATTTTATTTCAAAGATTTGAATTTCAGATTTTCATAAATACAAATTCCTCAATAAGATAGTTTAACGCTTCCATATTCATAGTTAGATCATATTCCAAGAATATATACATTTGTTGTATTGATCAACAATTGTCTCACAAAGAACAATCACGTCACAAGCGACAATTGAACTTGGCTGGAGAGGATATTAAATTATCCTCTCAAGTTCCTGAGATAGACCAAGAAACATGTGTATAATCATACTCAACCACTAAGGATTTTTGATAATTTATCTCTTTATCGGACTCAAACTTTCTCAATTAGCAACAAATAATGATAGTTAAAATCCTTCGATACAAACTTCCATTAATATTTTTATCCTTATCTACAATTATCACGAGTCACTATTAATGGCTTGTTTTTCATTCCAAGAACTATCATGATTTCACAAGCACATAATTACTATCCTCATGAACTGTGATTCCTCTCTTACTATATACAGGAAAGGAAAATTGTTGGGTTTCGACATGTACCTAGTTTAGATTTTCGTTACTTTTATAAAATTCTTATGCCTTCCACATGAAGAAGAGGAGCAACAATATGACATACATACTAAATTTGTTGGAAAAATGCTTTGTGATATTTCATTCAACTAGGAGTTTTATTATCCATGATCGAATTGACTTTTTCCCCCAATCACACATCACAATATTCTTATTTCTAAATTTAGGATATTCTGTTACACATTTTCTTACATCTATGACACTCGAATTTTGCAATTGGGCATAGCTGAAGATTTTTGTAACTCCAATCTTACTTATGCATGCAACACTCTCATGAACACACAAATACCACTTTATCTTTTATGCTCTATTTAATTACATGAACTGGACCAGTCATCAAATGGTTAACCTCAAAAATGTGAATTGAATCAGATCTAGATAAAAACCGAGTCAAAAAATTGGTTGTCCAAAAATACATAAATAATTCAAATTTAGGAAAAAACATATATATTAATGTGCATCCATATGAATCAAAACCATTATACAAAAATATTTCCATTTAACTTGAGTTTTCTTGGGCACAGATTTGGAGGTTTCCCAACATGAAATTCGTAAAGAATATGTTGTCCTAAGCCTGGCGTGCACCATATCATAGTTAAAATCTAATTTTAGCCTCTCTCATAAACAATTATAAATCCAAAATAAATTAATAAATTAAATATTAAAAGTTAGGAATTTATGTCTAACTCTCTAGATTGGGTTGTTCCTCTAAGTTAAGAGTTAGTTTAAGTAGCTCCTAGATTGGTGTGTGTATGGTTGAGAAATTGTCTCAAACAAAGTGTCCAAGATAGAATGCACTATCTTGAGACATAGTCTCCTCATCTATTTAATTGTAATATTGCATTCTTTTAATAATGAGAAAATATGTGAGGAAGCCGTGAGGCTCTCAAGCCTTTTCCGCCATGACTGTGTTTGGGTATAAATCTGTGTGTTTTTATGTGTGTTAATCATGTGTGATTGTTCAAAATGTGGTATCAGAGCCTTGGTTGTGGTGAACATCAAAGCTGACTAGATTTCTTGTTGTCATGAATCGTTGTTTAAATCCATGAGGCCATTCAAATATACAATGCAAGTTTCGTATATGAGCTTGAAGGTCGTGGGCCTCATATTCATCCCAAAAAAAAAAAAACAGAGCCGAGGGTGAAAAACATACAAAATCTGCACAAATCGAAAGGCACATCCCTTACATATTTGTGAAGTAGGAGATAGATGAAATCAGTGACCGAGGGCCGAGAAGTCAATTTCACTTCCAAGAACGAGGGGGGCCATAATCCATCATAGAGATATTGAGAGTGAGAGGCCATAAAAATACCACACAGAAATAGGACTGAGAGCTATAAATACATGTGAAGGAGATCAACATAAATCCCTGGTGATTGAAGGGTAGATTGTGTAGGTTGCTGAGAATTTTTTTTCAAGTTGTAAATAGCTGGTACTAGCTCTCGAATGCGAATTTTGACTACATCAATTATAGATCCATTCAAATGTAAGTAAATATTCTTTCATTTAACATGATGGGTGGATGTAAGAAAAGAATCTGTTGTGCGCACACCTTCGTGTGTAGTGAAATATGAGAGTTGTGATAGTTTTTTTTATAAATATGTCTGTGTGCGGGAATAGTATGTTGTTGTCTGTCAGGGTGTGAATTGGAGCCACCATTATTTGCAAAAATGTGAGGAAGACCGGAAGAAACCCTTTCTTTCGTGGAGGTTCAATTGTTCTCATTCTCATCGATCCGCGGAGACCTCACCGCTACTCTCGCTTAGAATCTCGCGCAGAGAAAATCATGTCTGGCTGAGAGGATTGAAAACATAGACCCTTGGAAACGAAGTTTAGAAGGTTTTTGGATATATGAGAATGTCCAATAGTAGTAGCCTTGCCACCGATCCTCTGTAATTGACTCTCGTCATTGTTGCTTCATCTAGAATCTTGGCAAACTCAACAATTTCGCAACTTTTGTGTCTCATCTAGAATCTCTCACTGTTGAAGATTTTGAAACCTAAATAATAGTCCATTTACTCACTTGCCTCATCCTCATCTCTAGAAGTTCATTTCGAGCATCAAATAATTGGGAATCTCATGAAGTTATGTGTGTGACTGCGCGTTTTCTAGATGCTTAGTTTGCTGATGGTTCACAAGTAATGTTAATTCTTGTTAATTTCCTACTGAAGTGATGACTTTTGGACTACCATTTTCTTGGATATCAGCTGACACTATACAAGGGAGGCCATTTTGTTTGTGTATTTCTAAAAATATTGAAAGTTAATTAGTAGTAGAAATCACCCAAAACTAAACTTGAAAACTTCATAGCACACTCCGAAGTACGAATCCTGCATGTTGAACAAGATCCAATTCAAGCAGCTTTGTCAGGAGAAAACTGCATTAAAGAACCATATTTTCCAGGAGAAAACTGCATTGAAGAACTAGCTTTTCAAACTGCGTGGAAGCTTGAGATCCATTGTGTAAAAGATTCTGCACACCAGAATCTGGTGGGTGTTTTATGTCATTATGGTGGTGGGATTTTTCAGGAGTGACGCCATATTCAACAGTAGGAGGTTTTTTCACACCATTATTAAGTGAAGAAAACAATACTTCCATATATACACACTGATTTCATCTCTACACACTTCGTATGCATCTTTTGCTTTGAAAGAGTGGATTGCGGGCAGAACCAAGAGAATCCTTAAATTCCCTTAAAGACTATGTCACACAGATTGATGGAATAAAGTCTACGTTGATTGAAGGAGATTAGGTGAGTAAAATATTCATTCAAAAGGATGAATCATTTTCATTATTTGAATTTCGTAAACTTGGTGCCAACCACTTTTTAGTTATAAGATATATGAATGCTTACTGGTAAAAGAAAAAAAAAAAACTTTTATTAATGGTATTTATTTTTTGAGAAGCGTTAATTTTTTTTTTGCTATAAAAAGTGGGTATCATCTCATGTGTGATATGTGAGCGTTATAATTGACTTTGAATTGCTTCTAAAATTATTGAGAATGATTCATTAAAATTTTGTAATGGAGAGATAAGATGGATTATAAAGGTTTGTCATTTAAATTACACTTTATATATGTTTCATGAGGATGTGAATAAGTATGAGTGTAAAGCTCATGAGAGATAATAAGTGGGAGGAGAGATAGTGAGTGGAGTGAGTGCTCAGATTATATGTGCATGAAAATATTTTGTGTAATTTTGGACTGATAGGAATTTTTGTAAATTTAGAGTGATAAGTGTTTTTTAGTAATTTGGAAGTGATAAGGTAAATTTTTTTTTCAAATTGGAGTGATAAGTGGATTTTTTTTAAACAAGAAATTTATTGTTGTATTTCTTCTGAGAGTTTTAGTCAGTGAACATCTAGATTTTCGAAGATGAGTTTCATCAAAGGGTTGCCAGCTTAGCATTTTCATTACTTGAAGGTGAAGATTCCTTATGTACTCAATACTTAATAAAATCATATTCTTTTGTGGGGATTGCATCCTAAATCCGCCCGAAATTGAATAAGGGGATCTTAGGTACACCATGTGTGTGTTTGTGATGGTGCGTGTTTTTATGGCTTCATGATGTTGATTATGATTTGTGTCTACTTTTGACACATAAATGATCTCATTTAACGTACACATAAAGTTCCATGCAAGAAAGCACAACACTTGTAATGAAGTAGCTATAAGGAAGGATAATTAAAATCAACACATTCACTTGTGCCACTACAACACATAATCAAATATTGTCAACATCAACATTCTACCTCAACAAGAAAATTCACTGAATACAATCAAGTTAATGCATTTCAAAGCATAGTCTACATCAACATTCTTTCAAATAAATTTAAGAACTTGTAATCAAATTCAAATTGCATTGAATTGTAAGGGTGCATTCTCGGTTGAAACCGACACCCAAGTTTTGAAATTGAGTCAAATTAAGTCTAAGTGAATTCATTAAGTGTGTCATCAAGATTGAACTTGTCATTTGTTTATTGGGTGCATTTTCGACAATGTTCAACACCCTTCCTTTAAAGCACAATCAAGTGAGTACATAAAGTGCACAAGTTTTAACTCTAAAGAAAAAAAAAACAAGCTCACCTCTCCTGCAAGTGTGCGTGAGTATTCATTCAAGAAAGTTCCATCAAGTGATTTCAAAGTTCACAACATCAAGCGAGCCAGTGTGAAGTTCATTACAACAACAATCAAAGCAAGCAAGCACATTCAACTCTAATGCAAGTCAATGTCATATTCAAACAACAATCAAGCAAGTTAAAATCTACAACAAGCAAGCATGAGTGAACTTGAAACAAGAGAAACAAGTTTCACCAATCAAGAGATCAAGCAAATTCCAAAGCAAGCAAGTGTGATAGACTCAATCAAGTGAGCCAATACAAGCTAGTGTGATATACAAGAAACCAATTAAGAGAGCATGTCATTAACATCAAATGAGTGCATTCAATCCAACAAAGTTCAAATCAAGTGAGACAGTTCAAGACAAGCGAGCCTGAATTCAAGCGAGCAAGTTCACATGGTGCAACACATCCAGTTGTTAGAAACTCTTCACAATTTGATCCTCTCAAGTGATGCATACATGGTGCAAATCAGCAAAGTAACTCTTGCTGATCTTTCACGGCATCTACAACAGATAAATGAAACCATTGAGTTTCTTCAACTGGAGTCGCAACTACAAAGAAATAAGTTGCAAGAGAAGAGTGATGCTTCCAAGTATTTGAACGATATAGATATAGATGTTTCTAAGCCATTCATCCAAACAACTTCAAGTGTCGAAGTTGTTCAAATTCAAATTTCTTCGAAACCAATAATCAAGCCATGGGAAGAACTCTAAAGTAACATAAATCAACGAGGCTTAGTATATGTCAAATATGACACCAACTTGTATATCCTCGATTATTCAAAGCCCATTAAGTTCATCAATGCAGGATTTATTGAACTAATCACCTCACCAAATTCTGAGAAAATTGCAGACGAACAAAAATGCACATAACCCGAAGTTGAATTCAAACTGAAATGTCCTCATTGTCAAAGAACCAGTCATATGGAAGATCAGTGTTTTTGTCTCCATCCTTGTCGCCATTGTGGAAATCCAAATCATTCATCAGAGAAATGTTGCAACCAACAACAATCAGCGAGATTGAAGATAAATTATGAATGGTTTGATCCTTGGGAATGGTCGTCCACAGTAAAAATATTGTATCAGTTCTACAACAGAATACAATCACACCTAGTGCAGCCGATAGTGAAAATAATATGGTACTCTCATGCAGTTGAATGGGGGAGTACACCAGTGCACCACTCCTACACCTGAAGGGGGGGAGTTCAGGAATAATTTCCAGAGGATTATCTCTCCTTTCAGCTGAAAAAGGGGGGGAAATGTCAATGAAATTGACAGTGGTTGTCAGACTGAAGGTCTCAACAAAACCAGCAAAAGTAGCCAGTGGGCATCTTCTGCAGTGATTGGACATCAAAAAATTCATTAGTGGGCAGTCAACAACGAAGCAGCAATGAGTAGTTTTCAACACAGGAAAAGTGACAGTGAGTTGTTTTTTGACATCATCATCGAGTGGGAATTCAACAAATTATGTCAGTGGACAAAGGATGTTAATTTCATGCAAAGGATAGATTAATCGTTTTGTAACTTGGCACGTGATGGAGTTGTCAAGCAGAATTTAGAGAAGAATCAGACATGCATCTGACTCATGGTCCCTTCATATTACAGTTGTTTTAGCATCCATCTTTGGCAGTTTTTCAGGAAGTGTTTTTGAGGATCAACATGAGAACTTGGAAGATGGTTCCCCATTCTTAATTTGGATTTATCATTGAAGGGGGGAATGTTAGCCTCTCTCATAAACAATTATAAATCCAAAATAAATTAATAAATTAAATATTAAAAGTTAAGAATTTATGCCTAAATCTCTAGATTGGTTTGTTCTTCTAAGTTAGGAGTTAGTTTAGGTAGCTCCTATATTGGTGTGTGTATGGTTGAGAAATTGTCTCAACCAAAGTGTCCAAGATAGAACACACTACCTTGAGACACAATCTCCTCATCTATTTAATTGTAATATTAAATTCTTTTAATAATGAGAAAATATGTGAGGAAGCCGTGAGGGTGAAGCCTTTTCTGCCATGACTGTGTTTGGGTATAAATTTGTGTGTTTTTATGTGTGCTAATGGTGTGATATTATTCAAAATTTAAAGTCTTTGGCACCCTTAAACTTGGCACTAGTATGAGAATCGAATACCATACTAAGATAAAATTTGTGCTAAGAGAGTTCACCATGCATTTACAACGACATTTTTTCTTAAGGGTGAAAGTGGTTATGTGTCTCGTAACTCTATTTGAATGACAAATGTCCATATCATACAACAGAGGCATGTTTGAAATGATTGCTATATATATAGAATTATTGTTATGACATTGTTCATTAGGCAAGTTTGAAATAACCATCAATATTTTTCTTCTAGAATTTTGGGCTGAATTCACAATAGTATGCTAAAAAGTGTCATTTCAATGTCTGGAAATTAGAATACATAAATGTGAGATATATACTCTACATATTTGTTTATCTACTTTTCAAATCTGATCTTTCTTAGGCTACATATTTGGGTTATCTAATTTCTTGAACGTTGAACTTTGAATAAATTACTGAATGGACTTCGTAAATACTCCACATATAGTGGTAAGGTAGTGGTGCCATAAACTGTATTATTTCAAATATTGCGAAGGACTTGGTGCAGTGCCTCAACCTACCCACAACCCCTCACCCATCCCCCTACCAATTGGGATGGGTGCCAAAGGAAGGCCCTCACCTTATATTGTCACAACACTGTGGTGTGAACTTTGCCATTGGTCCTTTCTATGACACAATGGTCGGTGATGTTTCTTCATTGGACTGTGCCAATCTCCTGCTTGTTATCCCTTACCAACAACAATGCCATGATATCTATAATGTTAAAATTCCAGATTTTCACAAAATACAATGTCTTGAATAAATAATTATCTGTATAAAATCTGTACTTATGTTTAGGATTATATAATTTGTGTTGGAGTTGTTCCTTTATGTTTTACTACAATCCTGATGTTGAAAAGCTTTAGCTGAATTTTTTCATCAATTTCACATAGAATATGCAAAAGAAAATGATTGTTAAAATGTGGAAAAATCTACGTTTCTCTTGATTTCTTTTTTTATTGTTCATGACAAGATAATAATTTTTCAGGAATGAGTTATCCTACAATCTATTTCAATTTGTGGATTTTATTTTCCTCCCCTTATTTTACAAGGATGTAGATTTCATTTTCCCGTTGATGGTTTTTGCATGCATATTATTGAGCCTCAAATGTTCGTAATGGAGCAGATCTTGAGAAGTAGTCGTGGACACTGACTCTATTAAAGGTTAATGTTACAATACCACCTCCACCTGGTACCAGGAAAATTTTAATGGATTGTGCATAAAGAAGAGTTATCTAACGGTAGGGTTGAAAGGTAAACCTCATGTCTTAGCTGTAAGTTATTTATTTTCGCTTCTTAGCTATAAGTCATATGTTTGATTTTGAGCTTTATTAGATCAATTATTTCACTAATCCAATGTGCATGGCCATTATTTCTCACCCGATGTATGTTACTTGACATGGTTGATATAACATTCAACTATAGGCCACTTTTATTTTAAGTCAAAGATTATATTGATTAAAAGGATGTTCATATTTTGATTGGTTTACTGGGAGCTTGATTTAAAAAATATTTGTAAATCCCATGTGGATGTTATTTTTTAGGGTGATCTCTTTGCATGAGTAAGGTCAGATGAGTCCTGGAACATAGGTAAACATTAAGCGCATCTTTGACCTTTGTTGCATATCTTTTATTCTTTATATCATTGATGGATGACTATTGATTGATTTAAAACAGAGGATTGGAAGGTCCTGTCAATTCTCTTGACAAAATAAAATCAAATGGAGAGGTAGAATTGTGTTTTAAAGGGTGAGCCAAAAATATGATCTAGATCCAGAGACATGACATACAGTGGAAAAAAATGATGGTATTGATGACTCTTCCCCGCTAATAAGCTCTAAATGTTAGAACACTGCCCAAATTTCAATTATCTGCAATGGAAATAGTGACTAGTTTTAATATTTGTATGAATAGCGAATCTGACCAGTACCTTGTTCTTTTCCTATGACTGATATTAATTTTTCAAACTCCAAATAGTTTGTTGTTGAACTAATTAAAGCTATGATGACAAATGTATAGTTTTCAAAGCTCTTTTATAAATCTATTTTTTTTGAGCAAATTTGTATTTTTACTTTATGTACCATAATTGCTACTCTGTGACATGTGCTATGATATAATTGCATGGATAAATAGACATAATGTTATACTACACAGTATTTTTTAAATATGGATAAATAGGATTTCTAAATACAAAGTTTATTAATTAAGAACATCTTTTAGACTTCTTAGCTAAGTTATAATTATATATTGGTAGGGAATTTTGTGTATGTTGATGTTGTGTTGTATCTTCGGTTTATTTCAGGTAAGAATGGTTAATAAGGAATGCGTTCTTGAGCAACAGGCATAAATATTATTCTACAATCGATAGGGATATCCATGGTTTCAGGCATGGCAACAGAAACACAAATGCTTTGTTTTTTTAGTAAAACATTTTCGAGAGTTTAATTTATGTAGAATTTACAATCTATAAAGGTTTCATGATATCGTTTTTAAAAGTCTAATTATTTAAAGGGTGCTAGCTCAATGGAAGAGCATCTTCTTTACAAGTAGGAGGTTGGTGGTTCGATTCCATCATACCCTAATATTCATAGGGAATGGTGATAATCGGTTTTTGGTGATGGATGCTCTTTTGACCATCACCAATGAGCTTATGGTGACATTTTTTGACCCTCACCAAAATATGAAATGGTGAAGGTCAATGAACGCCACCATATATACGCATCAATAGTGACTACCATGAAAGTTTTGTCACCATAAATCATTTTTGTTGATATGAAATTGTGAGGGTCACTATTTTTCACTATAGTCATTATTCGTGATAGACCTTGATGTCACCAGTGAGCTTATCATGACAGTTTTTGACCCTCACCAAATATGAAATGGTGACGGTCAATGAACGTCACCATATATATGCACCAATAGTGATAGCCATGAGAGGTCTATCACCAAAAATCGACGGTCAACGAACATCACCATATATATACACCAATAGTGATGGCCATGAGAGGTCTATCACCAAAAATTGTTTTTGTCCATATGAAATGGTGATGGTCACTATCCGTCATTATAATCAATATTCGTGGCAGATACTGAATGTCACCACAACACTTACTTTCGACGACGCCACCTTTGGTGACGTTCAAGTTTTTGGTGACAGAGGCTATTATATGTCACGATTGCTCATATGAAATGGTGATGGTCACTATCCGTCATTACAAACCATTATTAGTGACGTAGCTTGAATGTCACCATAACACCTTTACTTTTGGTGATACCACCTTTGGCGACATTCAATTTTTGGTGACAAATGCTCTTTTAACCCTCACCAATGAGCTTATGGTGAGATTTTTTTCCCCTCACCAATGTCCTTTTTTCTTGTAGTGCCAAGAGGAGCCTACCTAAATTTTTGGCTAGGATTTCCTGTGAGGAATTGGCACTACTTTCCAATGAGGATGACCATGTGTTTGTCACAACGAAATTTATGTATCAGGTGATTGATTAGAGAGGGTGTCCCAAAATCTTATTTATACTAGGGAAGCCTCTAGATGATAGAGGTAATATTATTGTTTTCTTTAAATTAATCAGGTAGTTTCATTTTATTGTTTTAATGCATTAGAATAAAATTTATTCTAGCACATTATTTAAGCTGTTTTATTAAATTTTTTAATAAAATTGACTAATTACTCATTTGTACTATATATTTTGTAGATATCGACACATTCGATGGGGACATGCCTCCTCCCCCACCAGATGTTAGAGGAGATGAGGAGATATGTGAATCCCAAGAGGGTGAGGCACATCCTTAGGGGGGCATGGGTGTACGGGGTTGTAGGCCTAGTGTGTGAGCTCAGTTGGACTACTGTGAACGATTGGCCAAATTTTTGATTGATGCGGGAGTTTTCCCTGCGAGGCCTCAAGATATAACCATGAATCCTAGTTTTGTGGGTTTGTAGAAGGACTGGTTGCGCGAGATGATGTCTCTTATGTGGCATATCATCAAAGATAGTAGGCTACTGACAGTGATGAGGGATGCATGATTGCATCATGCAGCTACAGATGCATCTGATGAGAATGGTGATGATGATGATTAGGGTGATGATCATGGTCATGATGATGAGGGTGGTGATGATGATGCTTCTAGTAGCACCACCCCATTGGATCATGGTCATCAGGGTATCAGTGATCCTTCTAGTATTGCACCTCCTCACGATTCACTTGATGATGAGATGCAAGAGCTAGAGGATGTGACTCATTTTTCTCCTGACATAGTAGACCAACCACCTTCTCCTAAAACTTAGATTTTTCCAGCCCGCATTCAGGGCACAGACGTAGTTGACCATCCATTGTCTTCTACTCGTGCAGATTAGCCACCTCCTTCTCCACCATAGCTGAGTTTGATCATGCATTAGTTGACCATACATTGACTTCTACTGCAGACGAGCCTTGAACTATGTCTTTTTTATCAGATATTTGATTGCACTTATTTTATTTGATGCAGTTATTTGACTTGTTTATATATATATATATGGTGCATTTATTTTGTTCATTTTTATCTACTTAATTTATATGTTGGTATTGATGTGTATATTGTTAGATCATGTTAGATATGTTCATTTAATGTGCTTGCAAATAGATTTGTATGTGAATATAGGAGTTATTTGACATGATATTTATATTAATTTGAGGATGGGTGTGATGATGATAGATTATAATGATTTTTTTTTGTTAGATATGATCATCATGATGATGCACTGTTATATTATTATACTTTTGTTATAGTTAATGAAGTTTATATGTGCTAGAGGTGTATATAATTAGATGATGGTAGTGAATTTGAATGTGTATGTTAGATGATGTTTATGATTGTTAGATTTTTATCATCATGTTGTTTATTTTTATGAAACAGTAATTATTATAAATTATGTATTGGTGAACTTATATCAAACGTTTATATCTGAAATTGCATGCAAAACGACTTACTTTTAAAAAAATGCAAAGATATTTTTATAAATTACAAAGTTTAGTATGGTTGAAACTATGATTGTAAAATTAGGCTTATATAATAGAGTGATATGGATTTAGATTGGTATAATATATATGTAGTTGAAATTGAATTAGCTTATTTATAATTCACGTTCTCCACATTAAAATGGCAAAATATGCCCCCTCATAATATTTTACTCTAAGTATACGTTTAATTTTTTTTATTGTTAATATTTTGTAAAATATTACATATCAAATCCATATTAAACATTGAAAGCTTTACAAATATCCCTCATACTGAATTAGAAAACAACTATTAATGGAATAAAATTTCTCAAAATATTTCTCACTAAAGTGAAAATATAAGAAAATTTTCAATTTAAATTATTTTATTTTTCTCTATAGAAAGTATCTATAAAATCATGTTATTTAATATGGGCGTTGAAATATTTTAATTATGGTTGTTTGTAAAATAATTTTTTTTATAAAAATATTTTTGTTTTAAATATCATATGTAAAAGGAACATAGAATGAATTATACATAATGTAATATCAATAATACTATTTCTTGTAATGTGAAATTTACATTTCTTCCTCGTAGTAAAAAGTAAATTATATTTGTTTACTCGTTACATTTCTTCCTCATAATAAAAGTTTTTTTTTATTTTTTATTTTTTTATCAGTTAGTTTATATCTATAAATAAATTTATATAACATTAAGGTGTAAATTGAAGTATTGTAATTATGGACGACATTAATTTCTTTTGTAATTACTATTTTTGATTTTTTAATTTAAATGATTATTTTACTATATTTTAATGTAAAGTTACATGAAAACATCTCTCCCCTACTCAGTTGTAGAATGCTTCTAGGCCAAAAAAATTTAGATTTAATATAACTTAGAAATTTCTATTTTTATAAAATTTAATTTATTACTAAAGTTATGATATTTTCAAGAAATTTAAATTTAATATTTATAGAAAATATTACCAATTTAAATTACAAATTTCTCTCTCTAAAGATGAGGATAAAGAAGTGTAAAATAATGCTAGTAAAGTTACTTACTGAGGATTTTATGTATTGGAAGTTCTCCTTTAAAGAGGCAAGTGAAGTTTTTTCTAGTAATAAAGATATAACATTTTTATGCTATTTTGGTTCTTTAATTACTATTTATTGGTTTAAATTTAACTCCTTTTAATAATAAATATGAGTTAAGTAATAAAAAAATGATACATATTAAATTTAAACTTTTGAAAAATAATATATTTGATTATTTTATAATGAAAAATTCAAAAATATTAATTTTTCCACATACTTATCATGAGATAGCCACTAATGCTAATGTTACATCATGTAACTTAAATAGATAAAAAATAGATATTTATTTTACATAGCTTATATAGGAAACAAAAATGCATCACCAAGTCTATTTGAAAGTCAAACAAATGCCTCTTAATCATCATCACAAATGTGGTGCGCTTGATATGTTCCTATCACACCGGTGCCATCATATTTACCAAATGCACTGCAAAAATAATATCTAAAAGTATAGATATAGCTCGGTGCATTCAATAATGTGAACGTTTTATACTAGTGCAAAAATGTTATACGTGTGCACTTGTGCATAAGTGTGATGCACTGCTACAAAAAATTAAATTTGTGAACCAACAGTGGCACATCATAGTTATGTGTGCAACAATTTTGATGAAGTTTTATTTTACAGCGCACCAAACCAGTGCATGACTATGTTTTTGCTGCACCAATGATTTTTTTTTTTTTCAAATTGAAAGTTATGTTTCCATATTAATAAATAAAATTTTCATTTCATATATATATA
This sequence comes from Pinus albicaulis, assembly GCA_034641835.2. Classification (NCBI taxonomy): domain Eukaryota; kingdom Viridiplantae; phylum Streptophyta; class Pinopsida; order Pinales; family Pinaceae; genus Pinus; species Pinus albicaulis. The sequence goes on along the minus strand of CM076583.1, from coordinate 771,133,033 downwards.
TATATATATATATATATATTATGTATGAGGATGATGTATTTTATATGTAAATCATGTAATAGAGATGTCAGCAAAGGGAGCAAAAACAGAAGCAAGAGAAAATGGAAGACACATAAAATATGGTTTGACCATGGGAGGCCAGAGAGAGTGAGAACACCTAATTATTGTCCTACATTACACACTCCAGGTTTCTTACCTGGATATCAGATGTCCCTGCTACAAACCGCCATGGTGCCATGGATTTCAGAAATGGAACTATGAAAATTTTGTACTTTGTTAAATGATACCAATTCAAATGGTAAAATAAAAGTGAAATTAGAATGCAATAGCATGGAGAAAAGATATCATATTAGGGTTTCATGGGTCTTATCAATCACACACCAAACACAGTGAAAACTTACAGGTGTCTTTCACACCACTGTTGTATCGTACAATTGATGTCTATCAAACCAATGACGTGATGTATATAGCTTAACCTCGTGAATTTCAATGACATGTTATTCATTGTTAAATTCGTCATAGATTTATCACTATATGAAGATTTATATTGATGAAGAACTAAAAAAGAAGAAAAAAATTGTGACTAAACCAATAAGTATATAAATCGAGATTAAATCTTCAACGTTATTTCTAAATTTTCTATTTTGTTCTCATTTTCCTATTTGGAAGGGTTATAAACTTGAATCCTTATTATCATAGATAATGTACAAAATTGGAAATACTTAGTTTAAGTATTGTAAAAAAATTTCCACTGCAAAAAAATGTGTAAAAAAATTTGTGAATCTTACCAATTATATTATAAAATGCGAACAAGACGAATAAAAAAAATGATATAATTATCTAAATAATGAAAATAAAAACATACAACGATAGTATAAATGATGAAATAACACAAGTACATATCACTCTCCATTATCACCACGCTTATTATCTTCCTCTCTTGGCATGATAAAGCTATTGTTCCCAAAAATTGTAGAAATTATACAAACATATGTATATCAATGGATTCAATTCGATCATGCGATCCACTAAAGTAAGATACTGAATCCTTCTACAAATCATTTGTGGAAAATAAATAGAATCGCCAATCACAATAAGTAAAGAAAGAATCAAATCAAACCACAACACAGATAATTTCCCCAGGAAATATTACTGCTCAAAACCCCTCTATCATATAGTATATATCTCACAAGGAATCACGAAACAACTACAATGCACTCTTCTCACAAGAGTCTCCTGCAATCTACCTATCGTCTCACACTGATCCAGATAAAATCTGGCCAACACTTAGCCAATTCTTAGCCTGTCTTGCTCACACAATTCCTGATGAATGCAATCCCTATTCTTTTGGAATTTCAGCCTTCCTCAATTGCGTTGAGTATCATGGACATCCTGTGGTGTATTACATGCATCTGGTTAGTCTGCTAATAACACAACTGATAGTTAACTTCCCTTTAACCTTTGTGTCAACTAGGTCTCCACTGGAACTAACATGCATGCAGCTATTAATAATAAATCATCAGTTGCATGGAAGATCACTGATTGTGAATTAAATAATATTTAATTCACCTGATATCTCACTAGTGCAACAAATAATTACAACAATTTCAACTGACTTTAACTCACCTAATTGAGTTAATCGATTACTTATGCATTAAAATCATGCACTTAACTGCAACTTGAACTCTAAAACACATAGAATCACTCTACATGCCTCACCAACTACCCTCAAATAGAAATTCATGAGATAACTAAGTTTATCACACTCAGTTAACTATTACATGTGATCGTTAGATAAGATTACATTTTATTGTCCAATTTTATTAAGGGATAATTAAATTTGGCACATATCCAATTTATTAAATAAATTGAATTTCACACTAATGTATCAATAGGACCCATCACTGCACGACCTGTGGTCCCACACTAGTGTAGGTGTTGTCATGTTGTTTCTAGATGCCAATTTCACTATTTCTTGTTGCAAACTTCAACACTCCCTCTCAAAAAGAAACAAATTTACTTGCCTGCACACATGCACCTCTTGCATGCGACATGCAACACTTCTATATTGTTTCTCGCACATGCAACTCTTGCATGAAACAGTTTTCTAGTGTTTCTCGCACATGCAAATTTTGCATGCAACACTTATGAAACAGAATAGCCTCTAAATAGCTGAATCAATATAATTCATATTTTATCATAGACTTCTGACTATTGGTACCTACTACACATGTCTACTATAATCTTGAAACTATTAACATTTGCATCCATGAACTCTTCACTGCTACCAAATTTGATCCGCACTCTAGTATCCGACACATGTCACTCTGATTTTTGTCCTCGCATTTGTAATAGAACTAACGAATGTTTCTATAGGCGTAGTCTGGGTACTTGAGTATTTAGAAAAAGAAAAAGTATGGCAGTGCCGCACCTGCCTACAAGACGTGGTTGGAAGACACCTGTGGTGTAGGGGCGTGATAGTTGGTATCAGAGCTACCTGGACGGATGGAAGTCTGATAACACAACTGCTGTTGCACATCAGTTGGTATCAGAGTTGGACAAAGTTGCAGGGTTGCAGACACTGTTGAAGCTGACTTATATATTTGGGGTTTCTCTTGAGACCTTAGCTGAAGCAAGGCGTTTGCCAGGGCTAAAGCTAGAAAAGGAGACATGCCGAGTTGGGAAGAATTCAAAGAGAAGACTTGTGAAGCATTGCAATGGATAAAGCAGCTGAACAAAGAAATCCCAAGGATTCGGAACAAACTTGGAGTCTTGGAAAGAAAATTGGTGGAAACTTGGAAGAAGGCTAAGAAGATTCATGAAGAGGTTAATGAGGCTAAGATTGCTCTTATGACCTTGTGCAAGAAGGGGATCTCTGACTCAAACCGAGATGAGTTTGAAAGACTTCGAGACAAGATGGACCAGTTTGATGGATGGATGGCATTATGCTATGAGCTACAAACTCACCGAGATGAGCTTGTTAGAATTGAAGAGAAGAACCATAAGAAGAGATTAAAACCTTCTATGGGAAAACCGAAGCAGAATGTTATGGATGTTGTTTTGGTAAAGGAAGAAATTTTGCAACAAGTTGAACCTAAACCAAAGACACCACAAACATTGGAGATTGAAGCTACAAGGGAAGCAATTTTGGAGGCTTGGAAGAGGCTTATAAACATGACAGAGTTCTTGGAGGAAGGAAGGCAGGAACACTACAAGACTCTTGTGCAAGTGGAGTGTTGTGGATGATTTTGTCACCCTCCTAGAGACAGCCTAGAGTTGCCATAGACTACTGCCTAGGACATCTTAATATAGCAAGGAGCCCTTTATAGTTTGGGTTGTCAGTCCAAGAACTCGCTTACTATCTCTTGTTCTAAACAAGGAAATAAGTTTTGAATGGGACCAATCTCTCTCAGAAGCTAGTACAAAGACAAGAACAATGTAGGAACATCAAGTAAAACTCCAATACGAAGGCATCAGACAGTTAAGAGACCGCTTACTGTAAAGAGGGCCAGTTCAGATAATATATCACAGAAATTAAATATTAGATGATGAGTGCAGTGGGGAAACATAAGAAGATATTAGCTGGCATGAGACTGATACCCAAATACACAACAGAACCACATAAGGGCGCACTAATTTATGAATCCTTATATGACAATGGCATTTTAAAAGCACCCTCCTCAAGCAACTAATATAGCAGAAAATATGGAAAGAGTGAACATGGAACAGTATACCATGACTAGGCCTATTTAAAGTGCTTGACTAATTCCAGAAAGGGCATCAACAAGGATGAATCCTTAATGCAAACTAGTGAGCCACTCACATTCTAGAACATGATACAAGAAGACAAATAGCATGAAAGAGATATTGTATTAACACTTAAGAGAAATTACATACTGTGAGATACCAGAGACCAGAATCCTCATTACAGTCATAACCCCTCCTCACTGAGACCCTACGGGCTCTGAAGCTTCATACAGAAGTATTACAAAAATGTATACAGAAGTCTTCTCGCTGCACAATTTGCTGATAGAAATCTGGAACCCTTATCATGTCTTTCTTTTTAGCTTTTATAGAAGAGATAGATAATTCTAGAGGAGGAGGTAGATGGAGAACATTTAATGATTTATTTTGAATTGGATGGCGGAAAACATTTGCGCCTATACTTATGAATGACTGAACATAAATGATTGTACTTCACAATTTATTTTTGGAAATTAAAGCTGGAAATGGAAATCCGCTTATATACAAGATATAAATAATAAAATATGTAGATAGTCGGCTCTTTTCTGGAGGGAGAAGATCTGTGGCAATAAAACCTTGAGGCGCCTGCTCCTGTGCATGGTACTCTCGATCTTCGGATTTTGAATTTAAACTTGAAACCTTTATCAAGCCGGACACTGAATTTATTACTTCTTCATTAATGATCTGTAGCTGCGTTAATGTTTTCATCCGCCTCAAATGTGCCTTCTTGATTTTCTCTGGAGAGTTCTGTAGATCAAAGTACCCTTCTTTAATGTCGGTCACATCATAGTGACTCCGGGATCCTTTCCGCCAATTTTGCTCCCATTGGGAGTCCCTGCAAAACCAAAGCCTGCTGAATAAAACTGATGACAGAGATGGTGGACAAAACGGAACTAACAGAAGTGGTGGCATGGATTTGAGAGGATGATGGAATGACGTGGGGCGAAGCCTTCAAACAGAACACAGTGACGCGAAACATAACCGAAGTATGAGACTAATGGAGGAGAAGTGGGTGACACGTAGGCAAATGACAAGACGTGGCGGAAGAATGCTAGCGGTATAAAGACTTTGAAAATTGACTTTTAGGAAGTTACAAAGGGAAAACATAACAAAACGATGAACCAAAGGTTTTAGAAGTGGGACCCGGAGCGCATTTCACAAAATCGCAAGAGGAGAAAATGCGATGGAAGAAGAAGGGGATAACCAAAATTCCGCGCTCTGCGCTATGCGATGGGTGTGGTCAGTCGAGCGCAGATCGCAAAAGTGAAAAATGCGATGGTGGGGATAGCGCGCGCGAGAAACTGTGCTTTTGCGATGAGGCGGACATGCGATGGCGCGATTATGAGATCTGCGATAAACGCTCAAAGGGGCACCGCTTGGTTATGTGCAAAAGGAGGCGCGGAGCTAGGAGGAAAAGGGGCTAAACCTTATGTAATCTTTCAAAGTGGACTTTAGCCCTTTTTCAATGTATTTCCGATGCGGGAAGGGGCAGTGGTGAAAGGAAAAAGAGACTATGGCCAAGATTCAAATGGAGGGGCTGATTTGTACAACATCGGCTCCAACTGGGGACGGCAGGTTCGTCCTTGGGCATGCCGGGAACTCGCAGACCTCAGACCCCTTTGCATTTTCTTCAAAACTTATTAGCTTATTTACATTCTTTACATTTCAAAATTGAAATCACACTTGCTTATATTATATACATAAGTATACCAGGCCTGATCTGCCTGAGTCAGTATTGAAAGTAGTGTTTAAGGAATTGTCCATTCACGGGAGCGTCCAAGAGATCGCCTCGTAGATTTTCTAACATGAAAGTATTATTTCTCCCTAGGTTCACTATTTTAAATGGACCAAACCACAGTGGGTCAAATTTGGCATGCTTGCCTTTTTCTGCTCTGCGAACATCCCATCTGAGAACCAGGTCTCCAACTTGAAAATTTCTATCTTTTGCACGCTGATCAAATACATTCTTCATTTTATCCTGATATTCTATTAATTTCTGATCCACCTGGTTCCGCGTTTCTTCCAATTCTACCAGCTGATTAATTCTTCTGATCATGTCATCTGGTTCTTCCTGATTCTCTTGCATGAAACGCGCTACTGGCAATGCCAATTGCAGAGGGAACACAGCAGCTCGACCATACACCAGCTCATAGGGTGACTTGCCTGTTTCTCTTTTGCTAGTTATCCTATTTGCCCATAGAGAAAACTTCAATTGAGAGTCCCAATTTTTTTGATTTTCAGCTATCATTTTCTTCAAGGCCCTAACCAGGGTTTTATTAGAGGACTCTGCTAAACCATTCCCTTGTGGATAGTATGCTGTGGAGTGAGTCAATGTAATATTATACCTTTGACAAAACTTTACAAACCTGGCAGACTTAAAAGCCTGTGCATTGTCAGTTACAATTCTAGCAGGACAGCCAAACCTGGATATGATGTTATCTTCTATAAACCTCATAATTACAACATCTGTAGCATTTCTGGTAGGTATGGATTCCACCCATTTCGTGAAATAGTATGTGGCTGTCAATATCCATTTATGTTGGCCACTAGATGGGGGATGTATCTCTCCTATGAAGTCTAATCCCCATTTTTGAAATGGTTCGTTTATATGAATAGGAATCAAGGGCAGAGCTGCTAGTTTCTGTCTTTCTACAAACCTTTGACACTTATCACATGCCCTAACCTTAGCAAAAGTATCAGAGTACAGCTTTGGCCAGTAAAAACCAGCCTTCAAGATTTTATGTGTTGTAGCCCTCCATCCGTAATGTCCTCCACATATTCCTTCGTGAAATTCTGTCATTACGTTCTGCACTTCATTTTCTGTGAGGCACAGCAGTAATATACCTAGAGGGTCTCTCCAATAAAGCTGTCCATTGGAAATTACATATTTCTGTGATTTCATTCTTACGGATCTGTATCTTACCTTGTCGCACCCTGTAGGACAGCTAAGTGTTAAAAGATATTCAACTATTTCTTTATACCAAGGACTAGTTAGATATTTCACATGTATCTTTTGGGTAGCTATCTCTAGTCCTTGCTGCTCTTCTTCTCTCTCGGATTCTTCATTTGCTATCACAGATAAATTAATTCCCAAGGCTTGATGATTGGATTCAGATAGCATCTTAGCAAGTCCCTGTCCTTTGATTAACTTAGTAGGCCTTATATCCAAATCATACTCCTGGATTTTTGCAATCCATCTTCCTCTTTTACCTTCGCTGTCTCCCTGAACTAGAATGTCTTTTACAGCTGCTGTGGGAACATAAGCAGTAATATGAGATTGCAAAATATAAACTCTAAAAGCTTTAAGGGACTTTACCAGGGCATATGCCTGCTTCTCCAATATATTATATTTCAATTCTGCGTCATAAAGTACTTGACTAAAGAAGGCTATAGGCTGTTCATATCCCTCTTCATTTTTCTGCAATAACACTCCAGCAATTGTGTGAGGGGAAGCAAATGAGAATATCATAAATGGCTTTTTGTAATCTGGTCCTGCTAGCACAGGAGCTTCAGCAAATGCCTGTTTTATTCTTGTGAATGCATCTCTAGACTCCTGGGACCATTTTACTTCATTCTCCTTTTTCAGCATATTAGTTATATGCCTAACTATTTCAGCATAGTTAGGAATAAACCTTCTTAGAAAATTAATTCGGCCTAAGAACACCTGTACTTCTTTCTTATTCCTTGGCAAATGAATGCTGTTTATTACTTCAACTCTTTTAGGGTCTATTTTTACACCATCTTTCGTTACAATGTGCCCTAAAAGTTTTCCCTCATCTAATGCAAATAAGGATTTTTGAGGGTTAAGAGAAAGGCCATACCTTCTGCATTTTTTAAAAGTTCTTCTTAAATGCTCAATATGCTCATCGTCATTCTTTGAAAACACTGTGATATCGTCAAGGTACACCACCAAGAACTTGTCCTGTTCTCCGACGAAGGCTATGTCCATTGCCCTCTGAAAAGTATCTCCTGCATTAATTAATCCAAATGGCATCCTGGCATACATAAAGGTTCCCCATGGTGTAGTGAATGCAGTCTTCTTCTGGTCTTCTGGGAATACAACTACCTGATTATAACTAGAAAATCCATCCATCATTGACATTCTGGATGCTCCTACCACTTTCTGCAGGATGTGGTCCATCTTAGGCAGTGGATAATTATCTTTGAGAGATGCTCTATTCAAATTCCTAAAATCTACACATAGCCTTATTTCTCCATTCTTCTTTCGCACAGGAACAAGATTTGCTATCCACTCTGAGTACCTTAAAGGCACAATTATTTTGGCTTTCAGTAATTTTTTGATTTCTTTTTCAATTGAGGGAAGCAACAAGGGGTTTATTTGTCTGAGCTTCTGCTTGTATGGCTTTGCATCTTCCCTCAGTGGAATCTTATGCTGCATTATACTAACATCAAAGGTTTTTAGGTCCTCATATGACCAAGCAAATACATCTTTGTAAGATTGAAACAACTTCAAATACTTTTCTTTGTATTCTTCTGGGACTCTTTTAGATAATTTGATAATTTTAGGATCTGCATAAGTACCCAGATTCAAGTCTTCCACTTGATCTTCCTCTGTTACTTTATTTGGCTGCAATGGAATATCATTTTTATTAAATAATCTTTCTAGGGGTACCAACCCTCTAGGTATAACATTACCTTTCAGCTGCAGCACTTTATTACCTACTATTCTTTCTTCCCATTTACTGTCTGCAACATTTTCCGCTTTTTCCTCCTCATTATCATCAATTTCCATACTTGTGAATTCTCCTACTGTCTCCATGAATCTCTTCATCTGTTCATCATCTTCAAATACCTGCCAATGCTTTATATTATCTGGAATGGATGGTCTATAACGTACCTCCACTTCATATCTTAAAAGCAGATTCTGAGGAGGACGGAATGTACTGGCAGCTACAGCAAGAGAATCTGCTATTCTGTTTTGTTCCCGGGGCATGAACTGTATATTAAATGCTGAGAAGAAATTTTCCATCATGTCCCATACTTCGTTTCTATATGCTCTGAGTCGAGGATGCTTAGTTTGGCATTGATTTTTGATCTGCCTTAATACTAGCTCAGAATCTCCCAGGACTTTTAAACATTGGATGCCCATGTTTCTGGCCGTTTGCAGTCCCAATAATAGTGCCTCATATTTGGCTACGTTGTTTGTAGCCTCATACTCCAGTTTAAAAGACAGGGGCACCCATTTTCCGGTAGGGGAGATCAACAATACCCCAGCTCCATTACCTTCCCTTGAGTTTGCCCCATCAAAATGCAAAGTCCAAATTTATGATTCCTGATCACCCTTAGGCTGCTCAGCTTGGATCTGACCAAAAAGGGGCTCATGTGCATAGTTTTGATTTTCTTCTAACATCAAACATGAAAAGTCTCCCTCTTTGTTATAAACTGGAGAATTTTCTGAGCAGTCAACCTTAGTTACCATTTTAACAAATCTAGTCTCCCTGTATAACCTCCTTTCTTGACCTCCAAAAACTGGGACAGTAGCATATGTTAAATCCAGTTTAATTGACCCCCCAATCTTGGTACCCCATGACCTTGACAAGAGCATGCCAAAGCGGGCTGGGATATCAGCGACCACAATGTCCATGACCACACTCTTTGCTGGGATTTGAGCCAAATTGACCACTAAATCTTTAATCATTCCCAAGCATTTAACCCTTTTAGAATCAAATGAATATAAATATTTATATGGTCTTGTAATTTGCAGCCCTAGTTGCTCCATGACAGACAAAGGCATAAGATTATGGGAAGCCCCAGAATCTAACATACAATTATGTAACAACAGGTCATGTATAACTAAGGATACATAAAAGGGAGGAGTAGAAGGGTCTATCTCCTCAACATGTGGGCCAAAGACTACCATGGGTCTTTCATCTTGAAGATTTAAACTATCAGGTGCGATTGGTATTCCAGGAGGAAGCATAAAGGAAGTAACTTGAGACTGATATACAGGCTGCTTCAATAATTTAGTCAATGGGACATGAATCTTGATTTTCTCGAGTTCCTTTTGCAAATTAAAAGCAGATGAGGGCCTTTCTATCACAATTTCTTTTGACTCCTTATTCTCAACTAAAGACTTAACTTCTTTTGACACTGGCTCAACATTAGGAGGACTGACTATTTTAGAAGAAGAAGGAATCTGATCATTAGACTGCAAGGGGGTATTCAGAAGGTTCTTACCTTTTTCTGCATTCTTCTTTGTTGCTGATTCCTTCTGAGCAGATGTTTCCTCTCGAGGTGGTTCTTCTTCTTGCTCCTGAGTTCTGGTCCTCTTCCTTGAGGATCTGAGATCATATTTGACGTTGAATTGTGCTTCCATGAAATCAGCAAATTGCTTGCAGTAATGGTCAATCTCTGCTTCTTCGTCTTCTTCTTGCAGGGGGCACTCCATATCATCATTATTTGAAAAGGCCAGATTGGAATCCTCTAATCCATAAGCTGCATCTCCAGTGGAGTCATCTGCTGGTCCTTCCAGGTACAAGGGATGAGGTACCTGATCTTGTTGTTCCTTTGTCTCTCTCGGCAATATCTGGAGAGGTGGCCTTCTATACTGGGGATTATACCCTCTGTTCGGAGCATTATAGAAATTCTTGGGAGCTGCATTTTTTGCCTCCAGTTCAAGCTTTACCATCTTCTTTATCATCTTACTTATTTCATCCAATTTCTCTGGATCTTTTTCTTGACTTGAGGCGGAAACCTCTTCTTTGCCTCTCCTCCTAGTATCTTGTTCAGTTTTTCCCTTTAGTTTCCCGGTGGAGGCAAAGTTCGCTTCTAATTCCAGAGCATCTGATTGTGCGTCATCTAGAGTGGAAGGTTTCCTTTCCCTTAAGGAGAAGCCAAAATCAGATTCAAAGGCTGCTATGAAAATTATCTTGGCTGCAGCTTCATGGGGCTTCATCTCAGGGGGCAGGCTCAGGTATAGCTTATTGAATCTTTTAATAAAGTCTGAAACTCCTCCATTCTGTTTCTTCTTCATGGTATTAAATTCGGTGAGACATTGACCGTGGTCTTTCTTTTCTCCCCACTTCCTGAGAAAAGCATTTTCCATTTGGTCCCAGGTGGTCACAGAATTATTCCCCAATGTCTTAAACCATTTTCGGGCTTCCCCTTCCAGAGACTGCACAAATAATCTCAAGACCACGTCCAGATGTTCAACATTTAAGTTCTCTGCAAAAGAGCAGAAGGTCTCGAGATGTTTCTGAGCATCAACTCCATTTTCACCATTAAACCTTGGCAGAATATTTAGATAATCTTGTGGCATATCGTTCAACACTTGGGGTAAAGCCAGTGGGGCGTATTTGTTCAAAAGAAATGCAGGGACATTGGCCATTGGAGGAGGTGGGGGTTGCACAACAGTCTGAGATACAAAAGTACGGAGAGGAGTAGGAGGAAGCGGAGTGTGAATAACAATGGGAATATATTGCACAAAAGTCTGAGGTGTGGATGGGAATAACTCACGGTTAGCCGCAACTACTTCTGTGACTTCTTTAATTTCTTCAGCCTCAAAAGCGGGATGAGATTCTTCTTCAATTGAGGCGCTTCCTCTACGTGGAGTTTCCATGCAAAACTCGGGATTTTCTGTTCTAACTTCTTGAGAAGAAGAGGGCGGGTAATCTTCAACGGAATATTCAGGATTTTCAGGACGGGCTGACTTCCTCTCCTTCCAAGTTCTTTTATGAATAATCTTTTCTGGGTCAGACACGTAGGGTGTCTTCAGTTGAGCTGTATCTGACCTCAAATGCGGCTTACGAGGAGCCAGGACTACCAATAAAATTTATCAAATAAAGACCAGTGGAGTCGCCAAGGTGAGAGATATGCAACTCTTCAACTCTCTGTGCTCACCTGATTAGAGAGTGAAAACAATTTGTCGAGACACAGGGAAACAGATATTCTTGAATTCGATCCCCGGCAACGGTGCCAGAAATATGTTGTGGATGATTTTGTCACCCTCCTAGAGACAGCCTAGAGTTGCCATAGACTAGTGCCTAGGACATCTTAATATAGCAAGGAGCCCTTTATAGTTTGGGTTGTCAGTCCAAGAAATCGCTTACTATCTCTTGTTCTAAACAAGGAAATAAGTTTTGAATGGGACCAATCTCTCTCAGAAGCTAGTACAAAGACAAGAATAATGTAGGAACATCAAGTAAAACTCCAATACGAAGGCATCAGACAGTTAAGAGACCGCTTACTGTAAAGAGGGCCAGTTCAGATAATATATCACAGAAATTAAATATCAGATGATGAGTGCAGTGGGGAAACATAAGAAGATATTAACTGGCATGAGACTGATACCCAGATACACAACAGAACCACATAAGGGCGCACCAATTTACGAATCCTTATATGACAATGGCGTTTTAAAAGCACCCTCCTCAAGCAACTAATATAGCAGAAAATATGGAAAGAGTGAACATGGAACAGTATACCATGACTGGGCCTATTTAAAGCTCTTGACTAATTCCAGAAAGGGCATCAACGAGGATGAATCCTTAATGCAAACTAGTGAGCCACTCTCATTCTAGAACATGATACAAGAAGACAAATAGCATGAAAGAGATATTGTATTAACACATAAGAGAAATTACATACTGTGAGATACCAGAGACCAGAATCCTCATTACAGTCATAACCCCTCCTCACTGAGACCCTACGGGCTCTGAAGCTTCATACAGAAGTATTACAAAAATGTATACAGAAGTCTTCTCGCTGCACAGTTTGCTGATAGAAATCTGGAACCCTTATCATGTCTTTCTTTTTAGCTTTTATAGAAGAGATAGATAATTCTAGAGGAGGAGGTAGATGGAGAACATTTAATGAATTATTTTGAATTGGATGGCGGAAAACATTCACGCCTATACTTATGAATGACTGAACATAAATGATTGTACTTCACAATTTATTTCTGGAAATGAAAGCTGGAAATGGAAATCCGCTTATATACAAGATATAAATAATAAAATATGTAGATAGTCGGCTCTTCTCTGGAGGGAGAAGATCTGCGGCAATAAAACCTTGAGGTGCCTGCTCCTGTGCATGGTACTCTCGATCTTCGGATTTTGAATTTAAACTTGAAACCTTTATCAAGCCGGACACTGAATTTATTACTTCTTCATTAATGATCTGTAGCTGCGTTAATGTTTTCATCCGCCTCAAATGTGCCTTCTTGATTTTCTCTGGAGAGTTCTGTAGATCAAAGTACCCTTCTTTAATGGCGGTCACATCATAGTGACTCCGGGATCCTTTCCGCCAATTTTTCTCCCATCGGGAGTCCCTGCAAAACCAAAGCCTGCTGAATAAAACTGATGACAGAGATGGTGGACAAAACGGAACTAACAGAAGTGGTGGCATGGATTTGAGAGGATGATGGAATGACGCAGGGCGAAGCCTTCAAACAGAACATAGTGACGCGAAACATAACCGAAGTATGAGACTAATGGAGGAGAAGTGGGTGACACGTAGGCAAATGACGAGACGTGGCGGAAGAATGCTGGCGGTATAAAGACTTTGAAAATTGACTTTTAGGAAGTTACAAAGGGAAAAAATAACAAAACGATGAACCAAAGGTTTTAGAAGTGGGACTCGGAGCGCATTTCACAAAATCGCAAGAGGAGAAAATGCGATGGAAGAAGAAGGGGATAACCAAAATTCCGCACTCTGCGCTATGCGATGGGCGTGGTCAGTCGAGCGCAGATCGCAAAAGTGAAAAATACGATGGTGGGGATAGCGCGCGCGAGAAACTGCGCTTTTGAGATGAGGCGGACATGCGATGGCGCGATTATGAGATCTGCGATAAACACTCAAAGGGGCAGCGCTTGGTTATGTGCAAAAGGAGGCGCGAAGCTAGGAGGAAAAGGGGCTAAACCTTATGTAATCTTTCAAAGTGGACTTTAGCCCTTTTTCAATGTATTTCCGATGCGGGAAGGGGCAGTGGTGAAAGGAAAAAGAGACTATGGCCAAGATTCAAATGGAGGGGCTGATTTGTACAACATGGAGGAACACTTGGAACACATTGAAGACAAGATAGTGGAGATGCGAACTTCCTTGAAAGACTTTCATGGGTGGACTGCTGAACTTGGGGAACCAAGGGATGTTGCAGATGTAGAATATGTCAAGGGTGAACTTGATAACCAAGTTGGACCAAGACCAAGCACGTTGCAAGCATCGAAGATGGATGATTCTCATGGGGATGATATGAAGATGGAAGAGATGAAGGACGAACTTGTGACACAAGTTGAACCAAGACAAGACACATTGCAAGAATTGGTGGACAAACCATATGGAGATGTTGCAAATGTGACCATGGTCAAGGAGGAACTTGATGAGCAGGTGGTACCAGGATCGAAAACATCAAAGGCATTGATGAGGATGGAGGACACTCACTTGAGGAGTCTTCATGGAGATATGACTTGTGTTTCATGGAAGCATAAGGAGGATGAACCGCATATGGAGATGAGGAAGAAGGTGACTTCTTTGCCAACACCATTGATGACTACTCCTTGGATGTCTACGATGAGACCTTGTACATTGATGGAACAAGGAACATGGAACGATGCAAACCTTATTGGGGCAATTTGTGACCTTACACTTGATGGTTCAAATGCCCGGGACAAGGGTGGAACGTGATGACCTTTGTGATGGAAAGGGTCATGCTTAGCCACATAGAATGGCAAGTGCCCGGCATGACCCATACACTACCTTGGTGGTAGGGCACGTTGGTGGAGTAGACTTCTTCATGGCTTCAACTAAGAAGGACCTCTTGGCAGACCTTTAGTGGAGGAGCAGCTTGAAGGAAGTACTCACATATATGATGGAGGTAGGAGTGACCGAGAGCACTTCACTTCGACATATTGAGACATGATGATGATGAGAGTTGAGTTGAGTTCACTTAGATGAACACATGTGTAGCCAAAGTCATGGACATGGACTACATGGAGATCTTTATAGATGGACTAATGGGACGTTGTTCACCATGAGCAACTTGGACATTGGTTGGATGAGCAACCTATGAGACATTCATATGTTTGCAGAGTGAGAACTTGTGATGGCACTCATGGCCAATACAAGTAGGCTTACTAATGCTTTGGATATGATGAGGCATGGGAGTTCATGATGGATGCCTTGGTGGCACACACTTTGGCAGGGCTTGAGTCTACTTGACTTAGCCACACTTCTTACTTTTGATGATGCTTGGAGGATGAGTCTACTTGCATACAAGTAGCACATGGATTAGCATCATGGACAACATGTTGTGGATGAGATGGATACACTTCATGGACCCAAACATGGCACTTGGATGAGATTCAGACTTGATTGAGTTGATGGATGTGACAGCTTGCAGAAGGAACAACTAATAGTGGCATGAGGAGGAGTATTCTCATTGTTTGGACGTTATGGTTGGATTAGCTACCCAACTAGTTCGAGCTATGGGGGCATGCAGTACAATGAGTTATGCTCGATACATAGCAGCTTTTGTTGTGTTGAGTTGGTTGGAGTACTTGATGCAGAGATTCACATGGATTCGATGGTGATTGGAGGAGATATCTCATGGACATGAACCTTGCTGGTTTATGCAATGGTGTTGCAATGATATTGTGCGATGAGACTTGCGACGAAAGTTGCGATGATACTTTGCGACGATATGATGCGACGATGGTAGCACTATCAGGACAATAGTTGTATTTGAAGTGGAGGAGGATGTAAGGCCCCAAGACTTCATGGGCGCGTTCAGTGGGATGGGCGCGCCGGTTGGGCGTTTGGACGAGTTCGGGCACTGTGCGACGCAACGGGCGGCATGTCGCACTGTTGGAGAGGCACGGGCGCGCACGTAGCGAGGCGAGTCACGAGGGCGAGTTGGAGGAGAAGCGCGTCAAGTTAAACCAACACGGCGTTGGCAAGACGTTTATAACACAACGGGCGCCCCTTGGGCGAGCGGGCCGATGGGCGAGTCGGTGGGTCGACCGGCGCATTGGGCGCGACCAACGCCACACTTCGTGGGCGAGCAACCAAACGTGGGGGTCGGCTCAGGTCGGCTGAGCGCCCCACACCCCACGACGCGACGTTTCGTGGGCGGATGAATAAACGGGCGGGTCGGCTCATGGAAAACGAGCAACCACACTTCACTTGGACGTGCGTATATATATGATGGCGTGATGGAGAGTGGAGGCATCAAGTGAAAAGCGAAGATCAATCAACGAACAACATCAAGGGAGTCGCACCACGAGTTGCCAACAACTCGTTGGTGGAAGAAACGGCGAAGGCACGTCAGCGAACGGGCGTTGGTCGAGTCGGATCGAGCTCATGCACGTCGCACCGCAGGCCGCACCACAATTCTGGTTGGGTCGGGTCGGGTGCAGCTGCACGACGGTCGGGTCGAGTCGGGTTGGTTCTGGGCGCCGAGTAACGGCAGGGGCCCAACACTAAAAACGTGATTTCGGGAGCGTCGGGTATCGGATTGAGGTGCTGTAAATTGCAGAAGGTGCGTATTTCTGAAATGCATCCAGCCATATGGGTGAGGGATGGATTGAACACATGGTCAGCTCAGAAAACGCTCTGCACTGATTTGGAGCAACGGCTGAGTGACCCGAGTGACCAACACTTGGGTAGTTTTGGGGCAGCACTTCCGAAGGTGAAATTGATGATTGTAAATGGTTGTAAAAGTTTGTTGTAAGATAGTTTGATGATTGGTAAGCCTTAGAGCTTGACCAAAAGGCAAATAGCCTTGCCAAGGAGCAAAAGTGGTTTTTGCTGGATTGGACATTGTAATCATATTTTTATGAAACATAATATCTAGGCGGACTCATTTTAAAAGGGAGTTGCCCCTCCCTTGTATGTATGGGTGTACTTGTGGATTTATATTGATGTTTATGTTTTATTCCGCACATTGAAAGAACATTTGTAATATAACTAACGAATGTTGCTATAGGCGTAGTTTGGGTACTTGAGTATTTAGAAAAAGAAAAAGTACGGCAGTGCCGCACCTGCCTACAAGACGTGGTTGGAAGACACCCGTGGTGTAGGGGCGTGACACATATCAATAGTGGGTAACACGAGTTTCATTAACAGCCATACAAATCACGTTATAATCGGATTTGACAAGTGTCAACTTTTTTCATTTTGTCATGCTTAGGTTGTTGCATGCGTGCATAATAATTTGTTTAGTTTTGTTCTCTCTTACCTCTTCAACGAGAATACTAATCACATTCTAGACTCTCGGCCGAGAGTTTTCTAAACTCTCGGAATGCAAACTCTCAGGGTGCAAACTCTCGTCTGAGAGTTTTTAAACTTTTAGTCGAGAGTTTGCCCGCGCGGTAAAATCTAACTCTAGGCGGGTTAAACTAGTTTTAAATTTCTCGGTCGAGAGTTTAAGAAATTTCTCGTCCGAGAGTTTCTGGTCAGCGAAAAACACAGAAAATTCTGCAGTTTTCAAAAACCTGCAACTTTGGAGGGGCAGAACACCTACAAAAAAAAAATTATATGTCGGACAAAGTACCATTATATTCATCTCTGAATCTAGTTTATGATGATATGAGATTTGTGGAATTTCATTAAAAAATTCAATTTTTTATTAATTTTTTACTAAACTGTGTCACTGTGGAATTTCATTGTTCGAAAAATTGCACTGAATGAAAATTCAATAACTTTCAAATGAGGACACCAAAAAATTCAAAAAAATCATACTACACTTCCTCTCCCTGTCTACTTCAAAAGGGTACTCTCATTTTTCTTATTGACGATCACATTGAAAAGAAAATCGAAGGATGATAAAATGTACTGAAACATCATTGTTTTTTTGTCTTCGTCCATTTCAAAAAATAATAAAAAATACTGATTTAATCCGAAAATTACCGAAAAATAGTCTGTGCACTAGCGCAATATATGCAAATTATGATGCTATGGTTTTTTTCCAAAAAATGAATAACCTTCCCTAAAAAAGGTAAAGGATGATAAAGTGACTATTTATGTTTGCCTGAAAATTTCAAGTATATGCAGTTAGTAAACAAGAAATTTACCCCTGTATATGTCAATATTTAAAAAAAAAAAAAATATGGGTATGGAGGTAAGACAATTCTCTACAATTCTTGTTTTTATGTCAAAGCATAGTTTGCAATAAAAATATGAGTTTAGTGGAGTTGAAGTTGAAAATCATAGAAAATTACAATTTTCAACGTCAAAAAAGGGCAAAAAGTGTTTCCCAACTTCACATTTTCACTAAACTAACCTTCCATCACGATCTTAAAAAATCACTCTCTTCCCAAAATAGTCTATGAAAGCTAAATGATATTTTAGCCATTCCATACTAATAATGAGATCAATTATTCTAGGGAAATGACATACACTTTTAACCTTTTTGTACACAACCCTAGGTTTATACAAAATTTATCAACACTAGGTTCTACTAATTTATTTACCCCAGAAGCCATATTGAACTATCTAAAGTCATGATTCTTATAAGATGTCAACCCATGTTTCTCTTATTCGTAAGGCGAAATGAAGCCATTTGTTGCACCAAAATATAATAAGAGTTAACTTTGAAATTGTTTATATTACTTGATGAATTTTCCACAATGGATTGATGTTTGACCCGATGGTTATTGATTGCCACATAAATATAGTAGTTATTTCCTACCTTTCCCCACTAGGGACTTCAATTCTCTGTGCCTTGTTTCATATTGTGGCTTTGAGTAGTCATGTTGATAATTAGGTCTTCCCACACCCCAAAAAGTAATGTTGAGAAAAATATACACACTATTCTATGGATACCTTTGAAGTGAGTTACCTACCTTAGAACACCTATCATAACAAATAGTTCCACTTGAATATCTTGGAGTTGCATGAGTCCTTGATGATGCCTAATATGTTCCACTTATTTTCATTTAAACACTTGTCAAAAACACTCTAGGTGGAATCATATTTCCATAAGAAGGTGGGCTCGATTTTTCTCCCTTGAAGAAATTTTAAAGGGCGTGCCCCACAAATCTTGGTTTCTATGTAATTATAGATCTCATTCCCCCTTGATATCCAAAATTTCAACTACATAAAAATAATTTTCAACTACTTCAACATCTGAGGATGATTTCCACATTTGTATTAGGGTGCTTATTTTATGAGTCAACCTATACACAAAGTAATTTTTCTCACATTGATTGGTATCCATGTATGAAAAATACTAAACTAGTTCCATAAACATTACATTATAATATTTCACAATTTGGCTTCCCTAAACTATAGAATGAGAGGATTCTATTTGTTGTTCCTTATAGAATGCAAGAAAGTAGTTTCTCCAAAAAACCTCCTCAAAAACCTACCATGGAATAATGTTTAGAATGAGGTTCTACAATATTAGGATTCCCCACCAATTTAGAGCATTATCTTGAAGATGAAATATGGCTCTTTTGGATTGTGAGGTAGAGGCATAATCTGTGGTGTGAAGCACGATGTCATTCCCTTCAACTATGCATCTACAAGTTCCCCTACATGACCCCCCAAAAAAAATTAGGAGCTTTATTTTTTGAAGCTATCTTGCAATTTCCTCAGGTGGAGGTATTCATTCTAAGTTCCTCAAATCCTCTAGGTTTCCTATCCCAAATGGAGGAGGATCCATTTCCACATCCACTGTTGGGTGCCCTTTTAGAATCTCATTTAAGGGTTAAATATGAGAACTATATCAAGTGATGGTGGCATTAGCATTAAAAATCATGGTACTTGTATTGGTATTCCCTAGCCTTAATTTCCACATGTACTAACCATACTTAATATTTGATTTTGCATTGCAATCCAAGGTTTGTTAATAAGAGTCAAGAAATTACAAGTTCTATCTATTTGTGCATGCACACAAACATATACATGCATAAGTTCTTATTATTATTATTTCATTCATGAGTAATACTCACTTAATAAAAAGTGGGTCTAGGGTAGGGGTTCAAGTAAGCATGTAAGTTTGGTAAGTTCCTCTAGATACCCTATTGTCTCCTTTTCCTTATTATTTGTGCAAACATTTTTTGTGTATTTGCCAATTAGCCACACTTATAAAAACAAATATAGATATAGATATTACAACACCCCTTTTATATCATTATAAAAAATAAAATCCCTTTCCAATACTATATACAAAAATAAATTAAAACCATTTATAATAACCCTAAATAAATTAAAACCATTTATAATAACCCTATTTCAAATAATATAGTACTATTTATAACCTTTTATAATGCATATATGCACAACCATTTAACTAGATAATTATTATTATTATTTTAAATATATAATAATAAAAACTATATAAATAAACATATAGACAAATATTTTTTTCATTTTAATCTATATAAAATTAAAATAGAAAAAACAAAATTATATAATAATAAAAGAAAAGAAAAGAAAATATAAAAATAAATATAAAAAAACTTAAAAAAAAATCAATACGGGAAAGATCCTCAATAGAAAATCGAGTTCTTGTAAGAGGCCTGTGTACTAACCCCCATGATTCCAACTAATTAAAAAAAATTATCTTCCAGAAACCATTGATTGGTCCTTCCTAGGCTCATTCTTCTTCTCGATTTTTTCACACCTAAGTTTCACTCAATATATGATTGTAGCTACATGTGTGTGGGGTTGGTTGTCTAATCCTAGTTTGTTGGTCCAATGAAGATGGATAATTGTGGAGGACCAAGAAAGAAGGTTAACTTGAACCAAAATATGTGGCCATAACTATGGTAGTCGCAAGTGAAATGGAGCCCAATTATGGTTTGAGGGTGACTTCACACTATGCCTCATTGGTGAAGGCATATGTAACATGCCTGATGCCTTAATGTTTGATTAAGGGTACATGGTATGAATTTTTTTCCTTCTTCATGAGATTAACTAGCAACTATGATATCACTTTGTACCACACCCAAAGCTATAATCCTTCGTTAGAGATGTGGGGCATCACATTTTCTCTAGAAAATTTTCTTAACTAGTTCCCACACATTGTCTAATCACCATCCACAAAAACACATATTGTTGGGCCATTTCATCAAACAATTTGTGTGCATTAATTATTTATATCAAACCCCAATATTCAATAGAGTATGTCTCGAAAATTATAGAGGACCAAAATTTGAAATTTCTAGCACAAGTACCTTGAGATATTTTCTTTGTATCCTCCACGTTTCATAGTTTAGAACCCCTTAGAAAGAAATTTAATGCAATGATTCCATGGTAACTTTTTTTAGATTCGATTTAAGGAGCATTAAAAAGACCTTATATCCTCAACGAAAATATTCAAAAATATAGAGAACCAAGATCTGGAATCTCTACTAGACTCCCCTTAAGATTTACCCTAAGTATGGTTGAATTTTTAGCCTTTGAAGCCAACCAGAAGAAAATTTATAGTGAAAATTCCAAACTGACCTTATTTTAGGAGATTTTAGGCAGCTCAATTTTCTTAGAGAATATCTCTGAAAATATAGTGAATCAAGATATGAAAATTGAACCAAATGATTCATTGCATTTCCCTTCACTATGATCCAATTTTTTCCCTCTGGAACCTCGCAAAATAAAAGTTATAGTGAAAATGACAAGATGACATGTTTGAATAATTATTCAGGAAGCTCGAATTCGTCAAATCATATATCGAAAAATATAGTGAACCAAGGTCTAAAAATTGAACAAGATGATTAGTGGCACTTCACCTCACTATGGTCCAAGTTTCAACCTCTGGAATGTCCCATTAGAAAATTTATAGTGAAAATTCCAAGATAACATATTTATCCCATAACTCACATTTTGGGATTCCACCATTAATCTACTCCTTGAAATCACTTATAGCATGTAGAGGAAATTAAAGAAAATGCAACATGTATTTAATAGGAAAATCTTGCAATTAACAGGGAAAGCATGCAATTACAAAAAATTATCATGCATTTCCCATGCATCCCAATTCATTTAAATTTTATACTCAAGTTAATTCAAACCCACTTCTCTAGACTTTGCTATCATAACTAACACAATTATCATAAATAAAATATTATAATAGCAACAATAGTTCTTGCATATCACTAAATCATTGATTC
The DNA here is from genome assembly GCA_034641835.2 of Pinus albicaulis. Taxonomy (NCBI): domain Eukaryota; kingdom Viridiplantae; phylum Streptophyta; class Pinopsida; order Pinales; family Pinaceae; genus Pinus; species Pinus albicaulis. Next base: position 771,111,221 of record CM076583.1, on the reverse strand, counting down.
AAGAAATTTCAATAACACATTAATAAACATATATCTATTGTAACCAGAAAATATTGGAACTGAAGTAGGGTGACCCATGTTCCACCCCACCTTAGGCTCAATTGTGTTGTAATTTTTCTCACAACTATCTACCCCTATGCCAAATTGTGATGCCTTGAGAGAAAACTAAACTCGGGGATTTAGCACATAGTTTTCAGACCATATTTAACACAAAAAGTGAATACCACTATCCTTCACACACATTAAAAACTCAATATTTGTCACATAGGTTGTTACTCACAACTATTCACTAGTCACAATGTATAAACCTCTTTGGGTTTTGTCAACATTTCTCTTTCCAAATTGAATTTCTAAGTAAAAGAGTATGAGAGAAAACTTAAGAATAAAATAAGAACCAAGAACCCCTTGATAGTTTCTCCTTCTTATTTTTATAACCACGCCTTGACCCTTCATCTTCCCAATATTTTTCTAGAAGCTTCTTGGGAATACCAACCATCACATCAAGAGAAAATAATGTTGATTCAAGCAAGGCTAGGATTTCTCCCTTCTTTCAACACTACAATTTTTATTAATAAAATAGAACAATACATCACATAATAAAAGTCAGTACATAATATAAATGATGATAACCCAACATTACAATTATTTAATTACATCACGAATTTCAGGAAAATGAAAAGGGGGTGTCATAGCATAGCTCTTGGCACCATACGCCCATCTACAATGCAACCCTTCCTAAACTTGGGTGACTTAGCTTTGGCTTGCATCACTCAACAAATGTAGTCTAGTGATACTATTATTTGAAAATTATATTTGCTAGTTTGAGAGGGAAACATGGCCACGACCTTGCATCCTAACAATGGGTGCAACCATGGTCATGTGACCCCTAATTTATTATATATATATATATGATAAGTAGAATAAATATAATTCTATTTGATTAAGTTCCTTGTGATAAATTAATTGATCCTTGTTATGCTATCTTCTCAGCAAATTTGGCTGCCAAAAATAGGATTTTCGTCTTAGTCATCTAGGAACAACCTTGATGACTCCCTAGCTCTGGGAAACCTTAGGGGGTTTCATATAACTCCATGTCAAAAGATATAAAACCACAACCCATAATATGTTAAGATCAAAATACCACTCTCATAATGTAAATTTTAAAATTCAAAGCTCACAATTCACAATTCTACTTTTTCTAATTCTGAATATTTTCCTCCACTCCAACCCCCAAGATTCTTTTCTCCCACATTTATCCAACCCCTTTATGATTCTACTTCCATCACCTTACCATCCCCTTCAAAAAGTGCCTGGGATACCCTAATAATAAAATACTCCTTCCTCACCTACACCATACTTCTCTAACATGATATCTACTTTTCTAATAAGAAAAATAAGTTGGATACACCTTAGAGTTATGGGAACACTAAATTCAATTTAATTAAAAAAAGAAAAATAATATATCATATCTATAATTAAATCATTCGTTAGGTTTTTCTTCATTAAGTACTTTATTACACTTATATTCATATATTGACTTATGCTATGTTCTAATGTCTTAATGTAGGATAACTTTACACTTTACAAGGGTTTAGAATCCGGGACTTTGGCATGATCCAATCAATAACAAATAAAACAAAATCTTCATAGTATTCTCACTGGGACAGATAAACGATGTTGAGAGCACGCCACAGGACATGAGACTTAACTCCATATTCAAACACAAATCTTTGAGAGTCACATCTAATACAATCTTCAAATAAATTAGAGCTAAGAAGAATAAATAGACAAGACCGTTGGGAGGAAGAGAGGCTTGATAATTATGGCACATGTATTGAGGCATCAAAAACAATTATTGTGGGAATTTTATATTCATTGGTGAATTCCAATCCTTTCCAAAGGGCCAGATATCCCACTTGGTTGTTTGTTGATGTTTCAAGGTTGAAAGCAAATTGGGAAACTACTTTTTCATTATGGGAAGAATAATCCTTCCCCCTATGTTTCTTTGATTTTACTACCTTAATATTAATAATAATTTTTTTTCTAAGGAAAAATTCGTAATTTTCATTAATTGTAAATAAAATTACATGTGCATTGGCAACATATTACATTGTGCATAATCTATATACCATCCAATAAATAAACTTAAGTTATGTAACAATTCAACAACATAAAAAATATATACAATTCATTGTGTGAGTCCAGATAGACATAATATCATCAAAATAAATAGAGAGTAAGTATGCAAAAAAATATAAAAGCAAAAAAGCCTCTGATCAGTAGGATCCAAGACGAAAAAATCCTCAATGAAAGGCCTATGGTAGTGCTGATATATATCCAGTCCCTTGTGCTCGATGATGTGCCATTGCCCCCAAGTTAGGTGCGTGACTTCTTTGGACAGGCTTTCAATAGTCTGATTCCTTTCCCTATAAATGTGAGTGAGAGTAATAATATCAAAAATATTTTTAAGAGCCAAAACTTCATCCAAAAAAATCCTAAGTGTATGTACATGATATCTTGCATTATTATTGAACCAGTTAATAATAATCTTAGAGTCCTCAAAGATATGTATCCTATTGCATTTTTTTTCTAAGGAAAAAATGAGGAGCAGTCTGAGACTATTGAGCTTCGAGTAGTTGTTAGTTCTTGGGCCTAAGTCCATATTGATCTAAAAGAAGTGTGTCTGATAGGTACATAATAGCCCCTCCATCGCATTCATAAATACCAACAGCACCATCAAAGTATGCCCAAGGAGATCTTTGTCAATGGCTTCAAGCACAATGATTCTATCAAGTTTAGAGATGGCCTATTTGGGGATGGAATGATAGAGGGCATAAATGGAATTGCAAATGGTAGTCCAAGGGATAGGGGTACTTTGGAAAATGGTGTGGTTTCGAGACAACCAAATGCCCCACGAGATCAAGAGAGGCAGATTGCGTGCCTTTGTCGAGGTATTAGAGTGCCATGATTGTGCAGGCACTTGGAGATAGTATCCCTTTTAAATTTTAATGATGCAAGTTCCTTAGTAACCATATACTAGGTATTACAAGTCATAGAGAAATTGAGAAAGAGATGGTTGGTGTCTTTGACATATTCTTTACAGAGACCACAGCTGGATGGACCATTAATGGATCTCTTAGCCAAATTTTCCTCCATAGGCACACGATTTTTAAGTAAGCACCACATGAATAGTCAGGCTTTTGGGGGAGCCTTTAACTTCCAAAGAGGTTTCCACCAGCAGATTTTTTTAGGGGGTTCTAGAGCCATTGTGAGAGCAGAATAACCATATTTGTGTGAGTAAATACCTTTTGAGGAGATGGCCCAGATAAATACATCCTCTCCTTCTGAGATTCTAATATGAGAAGTCTTGAGGGCCCTGATATATCTATTCAAAGCTCTCCAGATGTTCATTGGGATGTTCAGTTCTTGTGGTGATTTCCAAGCTTGAGTAATCCAATCAGAGTTGTCCCCACCCGCCACCTGACTAAGCTGAGTGATCCCATTCTCTTTAAGGAATTGTTTGAGGTCCAAGGGGAGAAAATGTTCCCTCCCACAGCTAGACCAAGCATCCAAACCTATCTAAACATGTGTGCCTAATCCAATGCACCAAGCTAGACCTTGTTTTATGAGTGCTACGGATTTCGAGATAGTTCATCATAAAATGGATGAGCTAGGCCTGAGTCTATTGGGGCTTCTTATCCGATCAAGTGTAGATACATGAGCGATGTATTTTGAATATGTAACTTCCTACCAAAGGCCGTTGGAGGTCAGGAGATGCCATCCCATTTTTGCAGCTAGTGCAGTCGCAAAGAGATTTAGATCCTTGAGTCCCCAACCCCCCAGTGTTTGGCCTTGGAAATATTGTCCCAACTTACTCAAGCAAAGGTGTTCCCATCCTCCTTACCGCGCCAGAGGAAGCGTCTACAGATTTGTTGTATTCTGTTAGTAACACCTTTGGGAATCCAAGCTAGAGCCATCCAATACATCGGGATCGCCTCCAAAACAGACTTGATCAGAACAAGTCAACCCACTCTAGAGAGCCATTTTTGTTGCCATATGTTGATTCTTCGCTCAATTTTTTCTATGAGCCAATTTCAATCTATGATTATATAATTGTTGGGCTTGAGTCTGAATCCCAAATATTTTAAACCCTCTTCAATATTCTTGTGATCAAATTGAAATAGGTGAAGTGCATGTCTACCCTCTTGGAAGGAGCATCTTGTTATCATAATGGTGGATTTGCCTAGATTGGGTTGTATTCCCGTAATAGTGCAGAAGGTAGACAATATCGTTTTGAAACAAATGGAGTCCCGCAAGGAGCCATCTATAAATATGAGTACATCATCAACAAAAAGAAAGTGAGTCAGATGAATAGTATCAATAAATTTTGACTCCTATGAGTTGCCCTTCATTCCTAGTAGAGGAAATGAGCTTAGTGAGACCCTCCATAATCAGGAGGAAAAGTAGAGGGGCTAAGGGGCATCCTTGGTGGAGATCACGACTCGCGTGGAAAAAATTAGTAGTTTCCCCATTGATGAGGATACTAAATGAAGCATTGGTAATACAACACATAATACATTGAATGAAAGGATGGGGGAAGCCAATATGGGTGAGGATCAGATGGAGGTAGGTCCAGCAGGAGAAATCAAAAGCTTTGGCCATATCAATATTCAGTACGGTGCATTTAAGGCTATTGATCTTGATAGAGTGAAGGGCTTCTTGTGTAGTGCCAATGGCCTCATGGATTTGTCTATTGTGAAGGAAGACAAATTGATCCTTAGATCTGTTCTGGGATAATATGGGCTTAATACGATTAGCAATTATCTTAGCAATGATTTTGTAGAGACATTTACACAGGTAGATAGGTCGATAGGCATTGAAGGAGAGGGGATTCTCCACCTTGGGAATGAGGGAAATGAAGGTGGTGTTGAAGTTTTCATACATTTTTCCAGATACTCTACAGTCCTCGATGACCAATAGAAGATCCTTACCAATAATTTCAAATAAGGATAGATATAATTCAATAGGCCTGTTATCGCTATAAAAATTTTCCAAACTTGGACAGTTTGCATTTGTTTCTAAGTCATGGTCTTAGATAGGGGTTAAGTCATTTTTATGTTTTTAGAGTCTAAGTCATAAGGTTAGAGTCTCATCTCCATCATCAAATAAGGTCCAACAACTTTCTTTCACACTTTAAGGGTCCCATGTTATGTTTCAGAAATCATGTGTTAAGTCATTTTGAAAATTTCTTCGAATAAGGCACGAAACCACGTTTTCGTAGTGCAGACAGTGTTAAAAACTGCTTTTGCGCTACGAAAATGCTAGTCTTTTTGCAGCGCAAAACCCTGAAAATACATTACATGCGCTACGAAATCGGGGATTCGTAACCAATCCTGTCCAAATGTCAAATCCATCAAATTTTGTTAAATTTTCATGATTAGGTGTCAGTTCATGAATCCTTTCTCCAACATGCAACCATTCATAACTATCATGAGATTCGTTAGGGGTCATTTATCATTAGTCATTTTAAATTTTGAAAAGGGATGGTTGTCCTTGGTTGTATTTTCTCATGCAAAAAACACTTGGTGCATGTTTTTCTTCGAACGATAAGCTTATGGTGAGCAGAAACCAGAGCTTCTCTCAATTTTCAAGCGAGGCTGAACCAGTTATCAAGCGAGGTTGAACCCTTAATCAAGCAAGCCAGTTTCTTTGAAATCAAGCGAGCCAATTTATTACAGGTTTTCTGAAGCATCAAGGATTTTGAGGGGAAGATGACAGAGGAAAAAAGAAACCACAAATCGGGCCACTGTTTGAGAACGGAACCTTAAGGCATAGAGGCTCTCACCAAGAATAAATCAATCGAAGAAGCTTTCAAGAAAGTAGGATGCTGGAGATTCTGTGAAAAGCTACAGGGAGTTCATAATCAAGTCACAAAATACTTTTCCATTAATTTCACAGCTTCAAATACAAAGGTTGGATTTTTAAACTTGCCAATTTCTCTTGAAATTATATCATTAGTGACAGAGATTCCAAGGGGAGAAGAAAGGTGGTTCAAGAACTTCAAGTTTGAAATGGAACCTTGTAAAATATTTTTGAAGACAGAGTTTGTGGACACAGATTTAACCAAAGCAGTGCCAAGAGGTTATGTCAAGGATACATATGCTAACCTACTCTCCAAAATTCAAAGGTACTTCACCTATGAAGGAAGATACCATAAGGTGTATTCTTATCATTTTAAACTCTTATTGCATTTCACTGGAATAATTTCTCTAGATTTACCTTTCTTCTTGTTTTGGAGTTTGGCCAAGATGGCAGATAAGGTGCAGATGAAAACTCAGGCATGTGAAACTTCATTATTCCATCATGGTCTTGTTAAATTAAAAGTTTTGCATGAACTTCAAAGGGTGAATAGAGAATGGTCTGCATTTCTGTTTTTGTGTAAATTTTGGGTGGAAACATATAGAACAGGTGCTAGCCCTAGGGCCAAAGAAAAATCACCATAAAAAATCACTGACCTTGCAGAAACAAGATCAAAGAGATTTGTCAAGTTAAAGCCTATAAATCAAGTGAAAGAGCCAGAGATTAAAACACCAGTGATTATTCAAGAAACCCCTCAACCTGCACAAAAGAGGACAACCAAAGGTAAGGAAGCAGTACAGGAACAGTCAACCAGCAAATCAGCCCAGAAAATATTGACTAGAAGTCAAATAGCAAGGGAAAAAGGCAAAACAGTGGTTCAGAAGAAGATCCAGGTTTAAAGGGTAGTTTGAATGATATTTTACAAGCTATTGATATTGAGGAATCTCCTTTAGTTCAAGTAGATTTTATAAATTTGGATCAAGGGAAATCTAAGAAGATCAAGTCTTCCAAAAAGCTGGATTTTAATGATGAAATTTCAGAGTATGTGTTCAAGCCCAAAAGGCCTCTAACTAGGAATTCAAAAAAGTTGCAAGGAATGGATGTGGAGTTAGATAAAGTTGGATAAGTTTCAAATGTTTATGATGAACCCATAGAACTTTCGTCACCTATGCCTGAAGATGCTAGAAATAGAGTTTTCCATACTCAAAGAGAAAAGAGAAGTTATGAAGGAATGAAAGAAAAAATATGAGTAACTAATATTCAAGTTGCTAAGCTTAAGAAGAAAGCAAGAAAACATGTTGTAGATAAGATAAACTTTTACAGAATTAAAGCTCTGTGAGAGCTTGAAAGAGTCTCAAAACCTGAAACAGTCAGCAGTGAAGCTCAGTTTTTTACCTTGACTCTTTCTGCAATCAAAGAGACTAAATTTGTGAGAAGGATAAAATGTAAATTTAAGGGCTACTAATAGAAGGTTGAAGAAGCACATTGAAGATCTTGAAATCCAATTGGCAAACTTTGAAGGTCAGCTACGACAGAAGTAAGACAGTAAGTGACAAATTCCTAATATAATTTTTTTTTGGGAAAGATACCACTTTTTGAAAACATGGCAAAGTTGAGTTATATTGATTTCAAGGTCCACTAGCATCAAAGTCATCATTAAAGGACTGTAAATATTCTTAATATTTAAATATGATGAAGAAACTGTGTAATATGGAGATACATAGCAGTTTCGTAGTGCACTACGAAACTGCTGTAGGTGACATACACAACAGTTTCGTAGTGCGCTATGAAACTGCTGTAGGTGCAGTTTTAAACATTTTGTTAAGGTTTCAAGAGGTAAAACACCTGGGTTTTGAAGTTTTAATGCTGATAGAAGATGGAAATGGGTCACAAATGAAGTTCCAGGTGTTAAAGTAGAAGAAATGAGATGTTAAGAGGTGTTTACAAAGGCATAGTTACTACGCTACGAAAACAACTGATATTTTCGTAACGTAGACACATCAGCTCTCTTTTACACTCTTTCAAGGATTAAATTTTTCATAGGTGGAAGGACTTGGTTCTATGAAAGTGATAACACATATCACTTGTCTAAAGGTCCATTTTTGTCAGCCAAAGGATTTGAGGAGCATAAATGAGGATTAAAGCTATATTGCAGGAAACATGTTCCTAGTTTTCAGGACAGATAAGGGATAAGTTAACAGAATGTAATAGCAAGGTTATGGACACCATCAAGGTCGAAGATAAGGAGGAAAAACTATCAAATATAATATTTATTCCCTATATCAAGTTGTTTTAGTCATAATAAGGAGTTTTACTCCTAATTGCATAAGGACTTTAGAACAGACAATTAACTGTCACATGTAATTAATAGTCTGTTTTAGGAGTTGATAGGTGTCAAGTTAAGAAAGTAGAATTATCCTCAAGCTAGATGAGGGAATCCAAGATTATAATGATGGATATATAAGAGACATAAGGTTGAATTCCTCAAGGTTGGAAAATTTTCATTACTGCAAGCAAATTATGTCATTGTAGCAAACTGTGTGTTTTTATCATAATACAGATATTGGCTTACTACTAAGGATTCAGAAAGAGTTTTTAATGTGTGATTTTCCTATGGATTTACTTATCTATCTATTTGCAATGGTATAAACATATGTTACTTAGAATTCATTGGAAAAAGCTCTAACTTCCTGCATATCTTTGTAAATGGTGTTTTGTTCACTCTATTTTTGTTTTACTGATACACCTAAGAAATCTGAAATGCCCTGACTTCCATGATAAGATGATGTTGATGTTTTGTGGGAAAATACCTAGAATCCATAGCCCAATAGATTTTTTTTTATCAGTTTTTCAACCAATCATAAACTTTTTACAATTTATTCCTAGAGTTAGCCATCTAATCCTTAATTCAAAATCTTAAACCTAGTGAGAGAGCCCTCTCAGGTTGAGGAGGCTAAGCCTCAACTAAAAGTTTGGTTTGAAATAGTTACACTGAGGTAGCCTAACCAACAGCCTATTAAGTCCTATTTTGGTGATAACAAGGTCAACCATCCAGTTCAAGAATCTTGTATTTTTTGAACCACTTTAGGACAAATTCTATCTCACCTAGGGTGACATGGGAATTGAGGGAATCTGAGTCATCATCTTCCACATACTTGGGCATGTTATGAAACCAACTCCAAAAATAGAAGAAAAGAGAGATCAATGCCTTATAAATCAACCACTTCAAGGGGGAAACCTCCTTTACATTACATAAATGAACAATTCTTAGATGATACAAATGACAAAACCTCCTTTCTATATATAGGAGTACATGGGGTAACAATATAATCCTAGCCGACCTAACAATAATAATTTAAGGGCACAATAATAAAAATATGAGGGTTACAAGGGTACAATAATAACAATAAGGGGGTTACACTAACAACAATAAGGGACTATACTAGTAATATAGGGACCTAACATGCCCCTCTCCTTCAAAAAAGTGTTGTCCTCAACACTTGAGTAGCTCTGGGTGCTTCTGTATAAAATTCTCATCCTCCCATGTAGAATCTTCAGTGGGTAAGTTCTTCCACTTGATGAGATACTGTGAAATTGATCGATTCCGTAGCTGTCGAGTTCTTGTTTCCATGACCGCTTCAGGTTCCAATATGATTTTTCCTTCCTCATCAAGTTCTGGAAATATTGTTTGAACTGGAAGATTTTCACCTATAACCTTCTTTAAGCATGAAACATGGAAAACTGGATGCACTCGTGAAGAAGCAGGAAGCTCCAATTTGTATGCCATAGTACTAATATTTTGCAACACCTTGTAAGGACCATAGTACTTTGGCGATAATTTATTATCCTTCTTAGCTTGCTTGAGGGACATTTGTTTGTATGGTTGTAGCCGTAAAAATACCTAGTATCCTACATCAAAACTTCTCTCGTTGCGATGTTGATCTGTCTGTTGTTTCATTCGATTTTGTGCCAAATTTAGGTTATCCTTTAAGAGTTGGAGAACTTCTTGTTGATGCTCGATGTGATCTTCCACTACTTGAACCTTCTAATTTTCTCTTAAAGATGATGTGATGGATGGTGGATGATATCCATAAAGTGCCATAAATGGGGTCATTTTTGCTGCAGTATGGAAGGAAGTGTTATACCACCATTCAGCTAGAGGTAACCACTTGAACCATTATGTTTGTTTATCAAATACAAAACAACGAAGATATAATTCCAAAAAAAAATTCACTATCTCATTTTTCCCATCGGATTGAGGATGATAAGATGAGCTAGTTGAGTACCCAAACAAGAAAATAATTGTAGGTTTTAACCCTGAACATAAATTATCTACACACGAATCTTATAACAGAAAATAAACAATAGCAAGAGCATAAAACATAAAACAGATAAACACAGAGATTTTCCCCTGGATCCCAAATCGAGACGACCAGCTTGATTTTTCATTATATTCCTTTTAGTGTTACAACACATATATATACATGCCGAAGCATACATAAACCCCAATCCATTAACCCTGGATTAGAACATAACCATAGTTCCCTTGACCGGATCTACAAAATACTAGGGGTCGAAAACCATCGTACCCCAAAACCATGTGCAAACTCATGCAAAAAACATCGGTGGGTCCGCATATGAGTGGGATTGCATACCAAAAAGAATTTTCGCGGGGCGCTGCCCCGGACCCCTACAGGGGGGGCTGCCGCCCCCCCTGTGACCCCCCTGCTGCACCCGGCGCAACGTACAGCGCGTGGGGCTATTCGTGGAAAGAATATAACACATACCCAACAATAATTCCATCCAAAAATTTCCAGTAAAAATGGGATCTTTGTCGCTTACAATAATATTTGGGTTTCCATGTAACTTTTGAATTGTTTCCATAAGTGCAGTAAAAATTATAATTGCTTTAAATGGATGAGATAATGCACAAAAGTGTGCATATTTGGTAAGTATATCAACTACCACAACATTTACTTGGAATGGATAAATGTTGTATAAGATCTGGGGTCTTAATTGTCTCAACTTTATTTTGTTGGCAAACCAAACATTCGCCCACAAAATTTTGAATATCAAATTTAAGGCCATCCCAAAAAAATTCTTTCTTCCCCCTGTGGTAAGTTTTTAAAAATCCCGAGTGTCCTCCTAAGGGAGAAGTGTGCAATTCAAAAAGAATCTTTTGTTTTACTTGGGAATTCTTACAAATATATAAGCGATATTTATACCATAAGGAATCATTTTTCCAACTAAATGTATCAGATATACTAGGATCTTGCTGCAACTTTTGAATGAGTGTCCACACTTCTTCGTCCTTTTTCCATTCATCGATTGCTTTGGTTATCCAATCTTGTTGGATAATAGAAATGGCACAAAGCGATAATTCGACCTCTTCATCCTTTCTTGAGAGTGCATCTGCAACAAAATTTAGCTTCCATTTTTTGTAGATGATTTCAAAGTCATAACCCAACATATTTGTGACCCATTTTTTATGGTCAACTGAAGATAGTCTTTTTTCCAAAAAGTATTTAAGACTATCATGATCATTTTTTACCTTGAAGTGTCTTCCCATTAGGTAAGGTCGCCATTTATTTAGTGCATGTAGTATTTCCAACATTTCATTCTCATAAATAGCTTTCTGTAAATAAATTTCCTTTGATTGGATAATTTTTAAAAGAAATAGGTCTTCCTTCTTGCATTAAAACAACATCAATTCCATTTCCTGAGGCATCACATTCCATAATAAAGGTTTTTTTGAAGTCTCGTGTAGTTAAGACCGGTGCTAGGAACATTCCCTCTTTAATATGTTAAGGCTTTAGGAGTCCATGAAAATGCATCTTTATTCAATAATGTTGTTAGAGGTGCTGCTATTCTCCCATAATTCTTAACAAACTTGCGATAATACCCTGTTAGCCCAAGAAATCCTTGCAACTGATTTATGGTCGTGGGGAATTTCCATTCCTTAGTGGATTTAATTTTGTTAGGGTCTACCTTAACACCCTCATGAGATACAATATGACCCAGATATTCCACCTGTTGTACTCCAAAGAAACATTTGGATGTTTTTGCATGTAATTATTTCTCCTCCACTAGTTTAAGCACCCTGTCAAAATGTTGAACATGACCTTCCAAGACCTGTCGTAGATTATTATATCATAAAAAATGCTAACAAAAGTTTTATAAGGAAGGGTTTGATAATGGAATGCATCAAGACTTGAAATGTAGAAGGTGCATTGGTAAGGCCAAAAGGAATGACCAAAAATTCATAATGACCCTCATGAGTTCAAAATTTTGTTTTCATAATATCTTCAGTCTTCATTCTAATTTGATTATATTTTGAATGAAGATCCAACTTGGTAAAATAAATTCATCCAATAATTCATCAATCATAGGAATGGGAAATTTATCTTTAATAGTGAGCTTATTGAGCTCCCTATAATCCAGACACATGCCATGATTCATCCTTCTTGTGCACCAATACTACTAGAGCAGAGAAAGAACTTTGACTCGGTTGAATTATACCATGCCCTAACATTTCTGCAATTATACGTTCAATTTCACTCTTTTGGACATAAGGATATCTGTAAGGCCTGATGTATGAAGGAACACTTCCCGAAATCAAATGAATAGCATGATCATGATCACGAATAGGTGGGAGTCTTTTGGGAGTTTCAAACACCTTGGAATGATTGCAATAATTTTTGGAGATATGGAGAAATAGATTATTTTGATGTTGGAACTTCTAGTGAGCATAATTGTGCAATTACGCCTCGTTGTTATTTCTTTAGAAGATTTGTCATGACATTAGAGCTTATTATCTCTCACGACTTCCTTGCTATACCCCACAATTCAAATTCCTTTCCTTCTGAAAGAAATATCAAGAAAAATTCTTGAAAATTAAAAGCTATTGTCCCCAAAGATTGTAACCATTGTACTCCTAGTACAACATCAACACCTCTCATTGGAATGGAAAGAATTGGAATATTCAATACATATTCCCCATTGTTAGCTTGATATTATGGCATTTTCCAGAGCAATTTATAGTTCCTCCATTTGCAACCATCACTTGACATTCTTGTGCCAGGTATAGGAAACAATTCAATTCCTTAGCTACCTTACAACGAATAAAATTATGGGTACTGCCCGAGTCAATCAACACTATTTCCTTTTTCTTCTTGATATGTCTTTCTATATTGAGAGTTTAAGGAGTGGTAATTCATGCCAATGCATTACAGGATATGATCGGACTCATTTCTTCTTTCTCTAGGGTTGTTTCTTGGTGTATATCCTCTCCTTTTAAAGTTTCTTGTTCATTTCCTCCTCCTCTTCACAATCTTTGTAAATAATTTCTTCTCAGCACACTTATAACCTTTAGTGTATTTGCTATCACAATTGTAGCAAATCCGTTTTTCTCTTTTTTCTTCCAATTGATGTGGTGTCAACCTTGTAGGTTGTGGAAGTCTAGGAGTAGCAACACTTCCATCTTTATAGATTTGAGTGGTAGGCTTCCTTGTTGCCATAATTTTACATTCAATTTTTCTTGCCAACCTGAATGCCTTCTCCAATGAATCAGGTTCCGAAATGTGAACCTCATGTTGGATGTTATCCTTTAAAGTCCCTATGAAGACATCAATCATGTGTTCCTATGGAATATCAACTACCCATATATTCAATTTTTGGAAGTCCTCAATGTGCTCCACCACTGAACCCTTTTGTTTGAGATTTATCAATTGGCTAAAGAAGGTGTTTCTCTATGTATCCTCATAATGTGCTATTATATCCTCTGTAAAAATTGACCAAGTGACAATTTTTTTACGGGAGAAAATCCATCTATACCATACAAATGTATTTTGTTCTAAATATAAAGTTTCAAGGCGCACCTTTTGTGTGTTTTGCACAATATTGAGATCAAAATATTGCTCCATATGTAGTATCCATGTTATGGGATCCTTTCCATCAAACTTCCTCATATCGATATTTGGAATATGATGGGTCTTCAATCCAAAATTAGAGTTTATGAAATCAAGATTAACATTTATTTTGTTCTCATCATGAGTTTCCTCTACTATATTTTTACCATTAGGAATCATTTCTTGTATCAACTTTGTCAAACCTTCCATGTATGATTTTATATCATTCTTCATGTCTTCCATTTTTTCTTCCATTTCTTCCATGCCATTCTTCAAACCATCCATATTATCTTCCATGCCTTTCTTCAAAACTTCCATTTCATTTTTTTTTGCTCTTTGCAAGAGCGAAATTTGGTGTAATTTTGATATATCATGTTGGACTTCTTCCTCTTCATGAGTCATAGTATAGTATTTTGAGGGCTTAATGGGTGTTAAATTATTTTTATGGGGAAGATTATAACCCAATACTAATATCTATGCATCATTATGCCCTTGGAATCACTTCAAACTGATTTTTCAAACATGACTTATGAAATTTGAAAACAAAATACACACATTTTTCTTGCTTTTGAGGAGATCGATATTGAAACTAAATTATCTTTGTTATTTTGGATATTCAATATTTGAAATTTGGTATTGTAGTAGCCCCCTGAATCTTCTTTCAAATTCCACAGGTATGAACTCATTTGGATTCTTTAAGTCAAATTTATGCCCAATCTCCCATAATGACCTAATTATGGACTAGTTCAGTAGAGCGAACTTGTACGGAGTTCCACGTGTCGTTTTTTCTTCCTTCGGCGCTGAAATTGATATAAAGGAAACTATAGTCCATGTAATTTTGGCCACTTTTTATAGAATTTCAAAATGATGCTCAGAGAGAGAGATTTATGATGATTTTCCCAAGGTCACCTATTTTAGATGAAATTCGAGAGCCTGCAAAAACCCTAAATTCCATAGAGAATATCTCCAAAAATATTGCAAACCAAGATCTTAAAGTTTCACAAGAAGTTCCTCAGGATTTCTTCGAAATGGTTTTTTTTTGTAGTGTCTGAAACCTCGTAGAAAAAAACATTATAGTGAAAATTCCACGAGGATCTGTTTGAAGCAGCGAAACCCTAAAATCCAAAGCTCTGACACCAAATGCTATGAAACCTCCTCCAAAAATAGAAGAAAAGAGATATCAATGCCTTATAAATCACCCACTTCGAGTGGAAACCTCCTTTACATTACTTAAATGAACAATTATTGGATGATACAAATGAAAAAACCTCCTTTCTATATATAGGAGTCCATGGGGTCACAATATAATCCTAGAAGAGCTAACAATAATAATGTAAGGTCATAATAATAATAATAATATGGGGGTTACAGGGGTACAAAAATAACAATAAGGGGGCTACACTAACAACAACAAGGGACTACACTATTAATCTAGGGACCTAACAGGGCATTTGAATTGCAATGCTGAGCACTTCTCCAATGTCGGCCACCCTTGGATCTCTCTATATATGGGAGAAGTGTCTGATTCCCATATCCGAAAGTTGTTGATGAGTTTTAGCCACCCTGCCATGTTGATCATTTAATTCCCAGATGGTATTAATTTTATTTCTACCTTTGTCACATTGCTGAAATAACTTTGTGTTATTATCCCCCCCCTCAAGCCAAATATTCCTACTCTTGAATATCCATGCTTCCTCCTTAAGTCTTAAGAGCTTAATTCTTTTCGTTTTTAGGAGAGAGAATTTTTCCTTATTCTCCAAGGATGTATGACCCATGACATCATCATCAAGCATATGGGAAATCTCCCTTTCAATCCTCCTCACCTCTTCCTCATCTCTGATCCTTTTCTCCTTTCCCACTTGATAGTCTTCTCACTACAAGGAAAAGACCCTCTAGTAGAGGTTATAAAGGAGGTTTTTAGTGTTATAAAATTGGCCAAAATTGTCAAAAAAACATATGCTACCACATCCATTTCTGGTGACGGAGGTTTTGACGGAGCTTTTAACGGAAATTCAACACAACTAAAAAAAATGGGCGGCCAAAGGTTATTCCGGATGTTTTTTCATCGGTGCTCTTATCATGTTTTAATGCATCGGTGCGTATCGGTAGACAGCGCACCAGGGTGGTCGAAGGAGAATGCATCGGGCCGTTAAGGAAAACAACAGCACTAGGCCTGGTGTTGGTGATACAACGCATGGAGTCGTTCTAATTGGTCTTGGGATTTGAGTGGTGCCCATAGGTCGTATAAGCACACCGGTGCATGTATCTGTATGAGCCACTGGTGCTCTGTATCATAGAAAGAAACCAAGATTTATAATTGGTATCAGTATTTGTACAGTGCAAATGGCATCTACAAATGCACTGGTGCTTATAGATACATAAATGCCCCAGTGTGCAGTATCACACAAATGCACTGATATTTATAACTGGAATAGGTATTAGTGCGGTGCCCATAGAATCATAAACGCACCAGTGCGTGATGGCATGCCTACTTGCTGAACCCACATTTACAACCTTCTATGCATATAAATGCATCCCAATTTTTTTCTCCCAAATAAATATCAAACAATCTGGGTAAACTCACAAGGTACTAATTTCTTGGACTGGCAAGTTAATTAAATAACTGCAGGAGTTTCTTTTCCACACTTGGGGTTTAAACCTTAAAATAAACCCTCCTCACTAAATTAAAACATCACTTCAATCCACGCATTATGCACCCAAGTATAATGGTCAACATACTCTCGTGAACCCAAATACTATTCAGACCCAATTTTCCTATATATCGAACTCATAAAGGTTCGTATCACCATTCAAACTTTGGACCAAATCCACTATATAATCGCTTATATATAAAATGGTCATGCTATGTAACCGTCCTCCCCTATTCGGAAAAAATTGTGTTGGAACATACAATCAAACCCCTAACATAATGTTATATTAGGCCACAGCTTGCCCAACTCATTAGGATTCGACTTATATAGTTTCGGGTCCAATTCTCATATTTCAAGGACTTTAATCCACCCTCTTCATGTGCTTACACAAATGCTCACTTTATATTAACTCCGACCATTCAAAATTAACAAGATAAACCGATGGGGCCCAGCAACATAACATACCTTCCATCTGACGATTCCAGTCCTATCGCGCTCCCGCTGGCGCATCCGACGACAGTCGCGTGATGAACTTGCTCGCGCTTTAACTTCTCCAAATCGCGTGACGAAGATGGGTCCCAACATTAACCTACCCTTCTCATTCGACAGTTGGTGAGTCATCGCATTGTCTTTGGATGATCTAACAAATGAAATGAATATCGCGTTTTTTTGTCTCCGGATGTTAACGTTTAGAAAAAATGCGAACCTCATGGTATTGACATACCACCACCCCGTGACGTGTCAAATGCCCAACGCTATCACGTTTTTTTTCCGTTTCCATTTACCACTTAAAAATAACACGAACCCACCGGTTTTATCTCCATAAACCGCCCTTCCGTTCTCCTCATGGTTCTGATTGGTTTAAGTGTTCATGTTCCGTTTCCTTCTTAACTGAAGCTTCCACACATAATTCAGTTCAACCCTCGCCTTAATTGACAATGCAAAACTTTTCAAGTCTCATACTCCATAGTTCTGCATCGTTACCCTTTGATATGGAATCTCGCCTATTGCCCATCGAATCCACTACTCTGTGAGTGAATCAACACTTCACACAGGCTCATAACCAGACCCTCAAGCATTTATATAGCCACCCATGTATTGAACCCTTCCGGTTCGATGAGACTTATTTCACTGTCCTTCAATTTCGATTTCAGATATTCCACTACTGAGATGGTTACAGAATGAATACAGGTTCTCACAACAGGATTCGTGAATCCTTAACCCAACTCAACATCAACTCTTCGTCATATAAACCCTTACTACAAAATTCTTTGATAGATCTCGTCTGTCTATCACAGGCTTGAACACATAGGCTCATATCCATGAAATTATACACCTTGAATGTAACATTGTCATAAACATCGACTTCTTCAGTGACACACAGAACGTAATTAAACCCCAATTAAAGAAATTATTCACATTGTTAATCACAGAGATTTAGGACATTATCACACATAAATTAATCAATAAAACTCACAAAAACTGAATAGATTCTTTCATATAAATGAATTCTCTTAAAAAATTCCCATCTCGGCTAGATCTTCAATTCTATGGCCTTCTTCCTCACTACTCCCTCTCTACAGATCTCCAGGTCTGATTCTATTAATGCCTTTTATTCTTACAATTATACAAAATGGATAGTCAATCGATTCAATTTCCACGATGACTCAAAAAAACTCTTGGAATCCACAAATTCCTAAATTTATCTTAACTCCCTAACTGCTCTGAACTAACTCTTCATATACCTATCATATCGACTTCTCATATCCTCTAATCACTCGAGATTCGTTACAACTCTCTCTAAATTTAATAAAAATGAACTAAAACCTACTCAATTCATTACATAAGTCTAACTCTCTTGAAAACTCAAAAACCCCTAAGTCTAATAAAACATATGGAATTTGTTTTTGCCTAATGCCCCTGCATCAGACTCCCCATGTTAAATTTAATCATGATCTCTTGATCATGTGCTTTCAGCCTTGTCCTCCTGGATGCCACACTTTGTTCTGCAACTGATCATTTTTTGCAATATTCTTCTTCTGCACTTCTCCAGGTTTCCATACTTTATGCTGCATCTTTCCACTTGCTAAGCTTTCACAGTTTGTGACTGTCTTATTCTTGTTGCCGTTGTTTCTCTGTTTTCTGGCTGCTGTCTTCTTCTCAGACACTTACCATAAGTCTTCTTATCAATGCAATTTCTTTATCTAATATGTCTTTTGACTGCTGGATGCTGCTTCCTCTTGATTGTTGAATTCCTACCTCTACTTCTACTTGATGAGTTCTTATTTGCTGAACTCTTACTGCTGCTTTTGCTCTAGTACTTGCACCTACTTGCTGAGCCCAAACTTACTGAACTTTTACTTGTTCAGTTCTTACTGCCACCCAATATTCCATACCCTCTTGTTCTTTGAAACAATGAAACTCTTCCTGATTGTCACCCATGACAATTTCTCCATCCTCTGACTTCAACAATCCTTCAGAATGGTATTTAAATTTCCAGTCACTATCTTCACCTCTTTTCTTCTTTTGTACCAAACATTCCTTAGTCCTTCCATCAGTACCTGCAATCATAAGACAAACATCAAAGTTATAGAATATTTGTGTATCTTCCTCCTCTTCTGGAAACACTTCAATCTGTTGCTCTGCCATTTCATTTTCTTCTCTAAATGTTTCCAGCAAACATTTCAGCCACCTCCTTTGTGCAACCACATCATCAATATGCTGCAATTTAGTTTCAACATATTCTTCTTCTTCCTTGAAAATCTTCAGTAATTTTCCATCATCCTCTTGATTGATTCTGGCAATCAAATAAAGTTCTTCAAGTATAATGTTCTCATCTTCTATCAGAGTAAAACTCTGATTTTATACAGCTGTAGCAGTCCCAAAAGTCTGCCCCATAAGTTTCTCTTGGCCCACCAGACAAGCCAATTCTTCCTTGTCACCAACAGTAACAAGTTTCTGCATATGAGACATGATAGCCTCACCTTCCTTCAACAACCCATCTTCATTCAAGACAACTCCAAGTGATGGATTGTCTTTTGCAGTCCCTGTCAACACAACCAACTTGTCAACTTTAAAATTACAAGACCCAATGGTCTCAATTGATGACCCAGTCACCAATTCTTCTTTCTGCAATTCTAAGTCTTTTCCAAGGCTCATAGAATCTTCCCTGTCTTCCTCCATTTGTATCTTTATATTCTGCAATCCCCAATTTTGAAATTGAGGACCTCTCTCTTGCATTGAATCCCGCTGATTCAACATAGCCCCCAGCAATCCAAATTCCTCATTCCACGAATTAAAATATTCCATAGAATTCTCCTCCTCTTTTAATTGACTGCTCAATGGTGTCAATTTATCTCCATCATCAACAAAATTTGCATTCACAAAATAGATGTTAAAACAAAATTCATAAGGCCTTAGTTCCTTTCTCTCTTTTGCCAGCATTTCAGTATGTTGTCCCGAAATTCTCTCCTTCTCTATCAGCACATCAGTATGCTAATTCGAATCCTTCAAACAATTCTCAAGACTGTCAGTTAGTCTCTCTTCTGCATCATCCTCTTCAAGGATGTCTCCTTGCTCTAGTTCATAGAAATGAACTTGCTCATTCTCATTCATTTATGCCTTTACAATCTGAATGCCTATTCTCTGTGTTTCTGTCCTCTGCTCTAGAACACTTAAATCATCTGATAAAACTTTCATACTGTCTTCACTATCTTCCTTTCTATCACAAGTCAAGTTTCTTGTTGTCACTACTTCTTCATCTTTCATCAGAATAGAATTCTGATCTTCCAACTCTGCAACAATCTCAGTCATCTGTCCATCACTTTTCACTTGGCCAAATAAAATCAATTTGTCATTATCAACATTAATAACAAATTGATCACCTTCAGACAAAACTGTCATGTCTCCATTGAAACAATCTCTTTCATTAAACAAGGAATTTATGAATTCCTTCTGTTGCAGTAATTCAGTTTGATCTTCATCTGAAAGATAATCATCATATGTGACTTGGCAACTTTCAGCTTCATTTATCAAAGCTTCATCATATGAGCTGCCTTCTTCAATACCTGCATTCACACACAACTTGTCAGTTGTAAAACCATAAGACTCCATGGTCTCATTTGATGATTTGATCATCAAATCCTCCTGTCGTTCCAAGTCTTCTATACACTTTGGAAATTCTTCAATGGTTCTCTCTTCAATCTCTTCAAGATGTCCATTTTACTGCTCAAATTCTAGCTTCTGGCCATCATCATAAGTTAAATCTCCTCTGCACCCACTATGTTGGAAAGAAAAACCTTTCCCCAAATGCGCATGGACATTTACAACATATCTGGCTGTTCCATTTTCTTCCTTAGTGACAACATCAACAATTTGTTTTTTCCCACATCTTCTTCCTGCAAACATACAAAATTTGACAGATGTAAGGCTATTTGACCTCTTGGTCTCACTTGAAGTTTCATTCTTCAAGTCCTTCTCCAGATACTCAATCATGCTGAGTAATCTCTCTTTCAGTTGAGCATTCATCATTTTCTCTCTCTTCATTTGTAGTCTTTGCCACCTTACCTTCTTCTTCATGAGCCAACCAATTCTCTGGCTTTCCTTTATCATCAGTTCCAATTTTTTGAACTGCTCCCAGATCTCAGCTACCTCTTTCCAATATTCTTCATCATTGAGTTTCTTCCTCATGCCATTTTCTTTGGCATCTTCCCTCACTCTTCTGTTGTGGCCTCTCTCAGAACCTCTGCAATCTATGCTAGGGCTATCAATAGCCATTTTCTCCTTCATGAGTTCTCCACTCATCAGCTGCACCAAGCCTCTGCAATATCAAGCTCTCTTGCTGCAACTTACCTCACCAATCCTTTCCTCTGGATCTGGGCTTTTGGAAAGTACTGGTCCCCTTATGCTAGAACCTTCTGAGCACTCTCTTCTGCTATTTCTAGGCCTCACTCTGCAACTTTCCAAGAACAAATCTATTCTTTAGTCATCCAACCTCTATTGGGAATTATCCAGGTTCTGCCACACTTTCTTCTTCACCTTAGAATCCTCTGGTGGACTCTTCTATCACTACTCTCAAAGCTGTGATCTGCTTTTGCTGAGATTTCCTCAATTGTCTACAATATGAGTTCTACAAACAATTCTTCAAACCAGAGTTTAAACACTGCCCATCAACTCACCTTCTCTTGAGAACACTGCAATTGCTCTCCCTATCTAGCCTTTAGCTGAATATCAGGTTCATTACCTTCACCATCAAAACTTTGTCTTTATCTCCTGCAACCATAACTCTGCAATCATAAATCTCAAATCAAATTTAAAATTAGTTTATCTATAAGATCCCTGCATGATATTGTCTTCCACTCATTTATGAAAATCTATGTTCACTGCAATTCTGTGTACTTTGCACATTAGATTTCAGAATCTGATCTTCCTTCTTCTGTCACATGCACTGTATGCACATCACCATCACATCTGTGTTCACATCTGCATTTCAAAGATTAAAATTTCAAGAGCTATTCCAGCTCCGATACCACTTAATGGCATGCCTACTTGCTGAACCCACATTTACAACCTTCTATGCATACAAATGCATCCCAATTTTTTTCTCCCAAATAAATATCAAACAATCTGGGTAAACTCACAAGGTACTAATTTCTTGAATTGGCAAGTTAATTAAATAACTGCAGGAGTTTCTTTTCCACACTTGGGGTTTAAACCTTAAAATAAACCCTCCTCACTAATTAAAATCATCACTTCAATCCACGCATTATGCACCCAAGTATAATGGTCAACATACTCTCGTGAACCCGAATACTATTCTGACCCATTTTTCCTATATATCAAACTCATAAAGGTTCGTATCACCATTCAAACTTTGGACCAAACCCACTATATAATTTCTTATATATAAAATGGTCATGCTATGTAACCGTCCTCCCCTATTCGGAAAACATTGTGTTGGAACATACAATCAAACCCCTAACATAATTTTATATTAGGCCACAACTTGCCCAACTCATTAGGATTCGACTTATATAGTTTTGGGTCCAATTCTTATATTTCAAGGACTTTAATCCACCCTCTTCAGGTGCTTACACAAACGCTCACTTTATATTAACTCCGACCATTCAACATTAACACGATAAACCGATGGGGCCCAACAACATAACATACCTTCCATTCGACGCTTGCAGTCCTATCGCGCTCTCGCTGGCGCATCCGACGGTAGTCGCGTGATGAACTTGCTCGCACTTTAACTTCTCCAAATCACGCGACGAAGATGGGTCCCAACATTAACCTACCCTCTCACCCGACGGTTGGTGAGTCGTCACGTTGTCTTTGGATGATCCAACGAATGAAATGAATATCGCGTTTTTTTTTGTCTCCGGACGTTAACGTTCAGAAAAAATGCGAACCTCGTGGGATTGAAATATCACCACCCTGTGACGTGTCAAATTCCCAATGCTATAACATTTTTTTTTTCCATTTCCATTTAGCACTTTAAAATAACGCAAACCCATCGATTTTATCTCCAGAAACCGCCCTTCCATTCTCCTCACGGTCTTGATTGGTTTAAGTTTTCAGGTTCTGTTTCCTTCTTAACTGAAGCTTCCACACAGAATTCAGTTCAACCCTCGCCTTAATTGACAATGCAAACCTTTTCAGGTCTCATACTCTAAAATTATGTGCCATTACCCTTTGATATGGAATCTCACCTATTGCCCATCGAATCCACTCCTCCGTGAGTGAATCAACACTTCACACAGGCTCATAACCAGACCCTCAAGCATTTATATAACCACCCATGTATCGAACCCTTCCGGTTCGATGAGACTTATTTCACTGTCCTTCAATTTCGATTTCAAATATTCCACTACTGAGATGGTTACAGAATGAATACAGGTTCTCACAACAGGATTCGTGACTCCTTAACCCAGCTCAACATCAACTCTTCTTCATATAAACCCTTACTACAGAGTTCTTTGATAGATATCATCTGTCTATCATAGGCTTGAACATACAGGCTCATATACATGAAATTATACACCTTCAATGTAACATCATCATAAACATCGACTTCTTTAGTGACACACAAAATGTAATTAAACCCCAATTACAGAGATTATTCACATGGTTAATCACAGAGATTCAAGACATTCTCACACAGAAATTAATCAATAAAAATCATGCAAACTGAACAGATTCTTTCATATAAATTAATTCTCTTACAAAATTCCTGTCTTGGCCAGATCTTCAATTCTACGGCCTTCTTCCTCACTACTCCCTCTCTACAGATCTCCAGGTCTAATTCTATTAATGCCTTTTAGGCTTACAATTATAAAAAATGGATAGTCAATCGATTCAATTTCCACGATGACTCAAAAAAACTCTTGGAATCCACAAATTCCTAAATTTAGCTTAACTCCCTAACTTCTCTGAACTGACTCTTCATATACATATCAAATCGAATTCTCCTGTCCTCTAATCACTTGAGGGCAGTTACAACTCTCTCTACATTTAATAAAAATGAACTAAAACCTACTCAATTCATTACATAAGTCTAACTCTCTTGAAAACTCAAAAACCCCTAAGTCTAATAAAACATATGGAATTTGTTTTTGCCTAATGCCCCTACATCAGTGCGTATAGACACATAAACACACTAGTTTTCATTTTAACTTTTTAGGAACATCCACCTATGAAAATCCAATTATTGTGATTGTTTTAAATTCATTATTCATCAAAAGTTGACACATCTTATAACAATATTCATATGAATTAAATTTTTATTAGTGCATTTGAGAACGACAATGGAGAACGCAATAGCGACAATGGAGAACACAATAGAATAAATTAAAACATATTTTATGATTTTATATATATATATATATATATATATATATATATATATATATATATATAAGACAGTCTTTATCATACAAAATGGGACAATTATTCGTATCCCCTTGTCTTTCAATTGGGACACTACGTCCATTACATTAAACAAAATGTTTGATTTCACAGACATATTTCAAAAAATAAAACACCTTGCTTTGATATCCAAATTACATAGTGATCATCATTCTTTGCTTCAACTGTTGTCACTGCTAGAGCTATTTCCATGACTTGGGTTATTTTCAGGAATGTTGTGTTCACAACATTGATTGTTTTCTTCTTCTTCACTTTCCATCTACAAACATAAAAATAAACTAAAATGAGTGTTATAAATTGGTGAGAATAATGAAAACCCCAACATCCAACATACTGTCGTGTTCCAGCAAAATATACCAGAAGGTCATTAATTTTGTACCAGGTACATGCTAAAACTGTGGTACCATGCCATCTTTCAAAATTTCATCTGTTGGCGCAGTTCCATACTTTGTTTGCTGCAAGTTTTATACCCCACAACAAATCATATATTTAATATAATAGATGTTTTTGTTCTATTA
The DNA here is from genome assembly GCA_034641835.2 of Pinus albicaulis. Lineage (NCBI taxonomy): Eukaryota > Viridiplantae > Streptophyta > Pinopsida > Pinales > Pinaceae > Pinus > Pinus albicaulis. The sequence continues at coordinate 771,086,357 of CM076583.1, read as the reverse complement.
ATTATAGAAGGAGCTAATTAAAACAAGATCGATAGATGCTTACAAATTCCACAATTAAATTATGATATGCCAACATATACTTACAACCCATATTTAACCCAATTTCAATAAATTCGTCTGATGGTTCTTCTTTGTATGATAGCACCTCTTTGAAGACATTCAATGATTATTTTTGTAAAATAACTTAAAAAATACAAAAATGAAATCTAGTTAAGTTGTTATAAGGAAGTAACAATTACTCACAAACATAGAGATCAACCATTTTCTTCCTTGTCGTCCTATTTTATGTGCTGAATGAGTGCCATTTTCTTTTCTTTTCTGCAAGAAAATTATTGAAAATTAATATTTAAGGCTAAATTGTTTATTTATTGTACCTAATGATCGAAAAATTCAATGATTACATATTAAATTTAAAGCACGTTGTTGTATTCGTTCCACTAGATCCCTCAAACTTTTGTAAATTTTTTTCCCCCTTTCGTTAACTTCCAGCACCACTCCAGATGAGCCAAGGAGAAATTCATTTTCATTTGCATGTTCTATTTTTTTTCTTTTCTCAGAACAACATTCCTTTTCTGAGTTGTTGGTCCCTGTAGAAAATTAAACAGATGTGAATTAGTAGACTGTTTGACACATGTTATCTAATAGTTTTAAGTATATTATTAATGATAATTAAAAAAAGAAACTCATATTGGATCGGTAGTATTGTTTCATTCACCTAATTCATCTTTTTGCAATTTTTCCATTAAAATTTTACGCTCTTCCGCTCGTAGATCAGAAATAATCATATCGAGCTTCGTCATTTTGTGGCTCTACATGATACAAAGTAAACAATACATATTAGTTAAAGTTACATATAGTTCAAAAATAATATTTTTTATAAAGAATTTACAAAGAACTTGCCTTTTTTTCTTTTCTTGGTGTGTTAACAGTATTTTTGTTACTTGATATCTTGTTAGTCATTTCTTTATCAATTTGAAACCTATAGCATATCATTCATTAATATTTTATAAATAAATTCTAGAATTTTCAGGTGGAAAATAAATCTCGAGACACCAGTGCGGCTTTCATGAAATCCACACCGCCGCCGTTGCGTGGGGATATGCGGGATTAAACTCCACCGTGTACCGTATAATACATTGTACCTGTGTTCTCAGAGATAAACGCACCGCAAAAATAATGTAATAAACCCACCCGTGCGTGAGGTATTATAAACACACTAAAAAATGGTGTAATACAATTTACGTTGCTTTCCTAGTTAAAGAGAGCACCGGTGGCCTATGTGAGATTTGGTGCATGGATTTAAAAAAATGTTTTCCATTTTTTATGACACAAAACTTGGGCAGTGCGTTGTAATAATATAGAGCACTGGTGCGGTGGCATACGCAGGGCGCATCGATAAAGAAAAATCTATTTTTTCAAAAATTCACACAATGGCCGAATGTATTGGGATCCGACTATGCAAGTCGTCTCGTGGTTGGACATCAATCTAAAATGAAAAACCATAATTCTGAAATCACAGATATAGTGAGAAGAAAGGGAAAAAACAAAAAAATTAAGGGTTCAGGGTAAAAATGGAAAAAACTATAGGAAAAAAAAATAAACTGTGGAAAAAAGTAAAAAAAATAATTAAATTTAATCACGAAATGGTTTGAAATTATATGATAAAGGGATTGAATCACTAGTTTTTTGGTTTCTGATTGTCTGAATACTTCTGTTCGGACGTATTTCGCCATCCACACTACCCTCGTGCTCTCCTGCAAAAATCTGACTGAAAAGTTTTAGCAAAAATAGTGAAATAATGAAAAGTGTTTAGTATTTAAAGAATTATTTTATCAAATTAGATTTTCAGAAATATTTTACCGCCCATTTTTCAAATTGCCGCTTTTTTTTTTATGTTAAACAAAATAGATTTGTGTTTTTTCTATTTGCATTTATTCGTTTCCGGTGCGCGGAATGTGATGCACAGACGCGTTGTATTAATACGACGCACCGGGGTCTGTTAGGATGATAAGTGCACCAGACTTTTTAAAGTTTTTTTTTTTTTTTTTTTTTTTTTCTTGTTGTATGTAAGATCATAATAAAATAATGATAATTATAAAGTACATGAATTTATTTTCATTATTTTCTAAACTTTGTGTTACAAAAATTCGTATTATTCTGGATTTGTTATTTTACAATTATTTGAAAATTTACAAATTTAAATATTTTAATAAAATCATTTCACATTAATAAAATTAAAATTTTCACATTAATCGAATTAAAATTTTACAAATTAAAATTTTACATACGATTACATTAATTAAAATTACAATTACAATTAGAATTAAAATTACAATTTTACGTTAATTTCACATACATGAATTACGATAATTACAATTACAATTTTAATTTTACATACAATTACATTTACAATTTTTTTTTTTTTCCACAAAAAAAATAATCAAACTTTCTATTATAAATAGATAGTGTGAGAGCATATGCATAGCATTTCATTACAGAGCCATTCCCTTCTTTCAAAGGGGGATGGTGAAGCAGCTGCTTTACAAGATCTATGATGATGCAAAGAAACCAGTAAAAAGAAAAAACCTCTCAAGAAGCCAATGCATCTCCTTTTATTCATCATCCCCCGGAAATGAAACCGAAACAGAGATGAGAACAGAAGGACTAAGAATACAAAGGCGAAGCCCAAAGCTTATTTTTATCAAAAAAAGGACTGGCAGTAGAATTATATTTACAATTTTACATATAATTACATTTACAATTACAATTACAGTTTTACAAATATTTTACAAACAATTCAATTAAAATTACAGTTACAAATACAATTACATTTACAATTTTACATAGAATTAAATTTGCAATTACAATTACAATTTTACAAATGTTTTACATACAATTCAATTAAAATTACTATTACAAATAAAATTACAATTTGTGAAATTTACATACAATTAGAATTACAGTTACAATTTTACAATTTTTCTTATATACAATTACAATCATTTCAGAATAAATTAGATATTACAATTACAATTAAAATTTTACATTAATAAATATTTTACATACAATTAAACTTAAAATTACAGTTAGTACAAATACAAATACAATTTTACAATTTTACATAGAATTAAAATTTAAATTACAATTACATTCACGACATAATATTTAATAAATATCATGGTCATTTAATAATATTAAATTAGTTAATAAAAATCATCACGATCATGATAAACATCATACAAACATCATATTCGACTAATAAACACATTCAATTAACATCAAATTAACATTATATATTAACATCATCACAGCACAAACATGAAATATACATCTCAATATAATGTCAAATAACTCATGCGCCTACCACATATACACATATATCTATGAGCTAAACATTAAATGAACATACCTAACATGACTAACAATATGTGCCACATCATGATGATCATCAACATGAAAATTACGTAAAACTGCAACATGAACATAAAATACATGGACCATGTATATATAAATATATAACTGAATAATGTTAAAAATATACCACTGTAATATAAATTTCATGGATCAGGCACTGGTGGTAGTATAACAACATCAATAACACTAGTACAAGTGGATGCGGCCTGTTCAGTAAAGTTGGGTGCAGCCTCGATAGTCGATGGTCAACTAGCCTGCTCATGATCATGATGATCACTAGTACTGATGGATGCATCTGCTGGTGGTAGTAAAACATGATAAATATGAGGCGCAGTAGTAGTGGAGGTAGCCTACTCAGTCAACAGTACTGCAGCCTCGGCGGTCGATGGTCCAGTCTGCTCATGATGATCGTGACTAGTACTCATGATGGATGCTGCAGGCTGCTGACTGGACGTGGCCGATGGTCCAGCCTCATCTCCATGATGACTAGTGTCAGATGCTGGCAGTGGAGCCTCATGCTGATCATCAGGCGCGCCGCGAGGTGAATGATTACGAGATGCATCTGAGTTGCTACTGGCGAACTGTACATCACGTGTCGCAGCTCGACTATGCCTATAGCTACATACAATCCTCCTCATTCGCGTAAAAGCTATCGTAGCTCCTACGACATGCCACATCAAGCCATATATTTCACGGGGCATGCCTCTCCACATCCGTAACAATCTATCATCGCCCTGTATCTCTTTGTAATGAGTGGGCCTGATGCCCACATCTGAAATCAATCCACAGAGTTGGTTGCCCAACTCCATCCTGTATCTGGTCTCAGGTCAACCATGCCTAGCAAAAGGCGGTACCGGTGCACCATGAGGCGCATGAGGATCAACACGTCTCTCAGCTGCATGGCGGCACATCGCCCATCTCCTGATCGTAATCATCAGGATCGACACCTGGATCATGTGGTGGATCTGGCATCTCATCGCCATCAAAAGAGCCAATGTCTGCAAAATATATACAAGTACACAACAATAGTTAGACAATTTCATTACACAATTTAATAAAAACAAGTTAAATAACATGTTAGAATAAATATAAATAAAATAGTAATATTACCTCTATCATCTGTCGGCTCATCAGGAGTGAAGAGGATGTTGGGACACCCTCGCCAATCTAGTCCAACGTAAGGACATGGGACCATAATGAAGGAATGCAGCCCGCCAACACTAGCTATTAAGTCCAGCGAATCATGTGATATCCTCGCTGGAAACATAGTGTCTCCCCTCTTGGGCATCATCTACCCCCACATGCACACCCGGGCCTCGAACATCAGCCTACGAGGCTGTCGAACAAAACTAGGTCTCATCTCTGGAAAGCTCTCAAAAAATAAAAAAAATAGCTCTGAAGCAAAAGGGGAGTTGACCCTCCCTTGTGCATGAGCATGACATCTATCTAAGGCCGTACAAAACTGTCGCAAAAAAATGGCAGACCACCTGACAAGTCGTGGCTGTTGTACTAAAGAATCAACGTAATATAAAAGCGAACAAATAATGCGTTTCCCGTCATTGGAGTGTGCGAAATGATCAAAGCGATAATAGAGAGGCACTGCACGTCTTGTCTACCAAAAGCATCTATACGTAACTGACCTCCAAGTACCTGAAACTTTGAAGGAGACCGTACATGTGCTCCAATGTATCTCTGAGAGTAAACTAACTAAATCCTTGCTACACAAACAGGTGGCACATCTGGGAATGAGGGAAAATCCAACCCATTCCTCGATAGTCCTGTAATAAAATAAATGTCCTCCTCAGTGGGTGTGTACCGCTGGTCAGGACCAACCTGAAAAGCCTGTCGGTGGGCATTCCACTTGCCGTTAAGATGTCTAAAAAACACACTATGGGCCTTTAGGCCGGAAATAGCCTCCTCATAGAACTTGAGGAGGCCTACCTACTTAAGGATCTCCTGGGTATCTGCAGTAATAGGGCGAGGGCATCCATATCTCTCCCTCTCTCTTGCCTCCCATTGGCGAATCATGTCATATTTTTTTGCTTGTTCTTGTTGTTGTTGCTCCTGTTCTCTCTGAATCATTGCGATATTAAATATTTTTTTTTTTATTAAAACAAAAATGTATTTATAAATATACATATATAATTTTTTTTGAAAAAAAAACAAACATACAAGTCGGTGCTTCATAAAAACAGTCACGCACCGGTGCCAGTGCATCCTAATATTTTAGCGTGCCATCCCCGGGGCCCCTAATGAAACAGACCACACCGGATTCGGTGCCGATGTCTATTTTTCAAGCACCGTGGACTGTATATAATTCAGAATAGAGGTGCATTGACTGAAATATACGCCCCATCGCATATAGTCATGTCAGTGCATTGACTTCATGACAATGACATAGTTGATGGTGCAGTCTTTTACCTAGCTGCACCGTTGACCCTCTCGGAATGAAAAATGTGGTGCGCTGAGATAAACCGGGGCAGAAAATGCAGTCAACACACTGCACTGTGATTTTCGGGGTCAACGATGCACCTAGATAAATGAGTGCACCGCCTTTTTTTATTTTTTATTTTTTGTTTAAAATGATTCGGGGCGCCTTCCGGCACTGCCCCGGAAACGGTGCGGTTACCGTTAGCATCGGTAGCGGTGATGCCTGTAAATTTTACAGGTAGCACCGCTATCTGGTGTGAGTCGAACAGCTCGAGCGCACCACACGAATTTTTTTTTTCTTTTCTTTTTTAATGGTTATTTTTAAGTTTATTTCAATTTCTAAGCTGCTAAAAGGCTTAATTATAGAAAAACTAGAAAAATGCCTGTACATTTTGCTATCGAGGAGGCATATTGGCTGTAAAATTTTGAAAATAAAATTCGCCCACTGTTTTTCAAAATGCACGTTGGAGATTGGTGGCCAATGCAGAGTAACAGTGCATGCAATGGGTGCAATGAGAGCATCGATGTCAGGGCAACTCAGAAATAAAGAAATAGCACCGGGGCTTGAGAGCTCTAGAGCACCTAAGAAAGTGAATAACGAAGTTTTTTGGCCATAATTTTTTTTTAATTAACCCTATTTCATTGCACAAGGTTTTTTAAGCGCATCGGTGCAATTAAATAAAACCGCACCATGATGTTTCAGTTTCAACGCGAAAATTTGATGATGCACCGGGGGGGCGTAATGGTAAAGCACCGGTTTTTTGGCCTTAATTTTTTTTTATATAACGTTATTCTATTGTGTGTAGTTTCTGGCGCACCGGTGCTATTAGAGAAGAACGCACCGGCTCATTTCTATTTTGGTGCGGTGTTTTATGATCCATCGGTGCGGAAGAGTATTGACGCCCCGGTGCGATACAGTAATTGGACGCCCCGGAAGTGTGTGTACTTCGCACATGCTGTTCGGTGTGCCAATATTCGGTGCACACTGGTGCGTTCTATGGTATCGTGCACACCAGTAATTGATAGCTCAGGAGCACTGGAAAACTGAAAAATCCGAGTTTTTTTGTCGTAAATATTTTTTAATTTAGCCCTTTACCGACGCGTGTTGTTTATAGGCGCACCGGTACTGTTTGCTACAAATGCATTGGTTGGTTTGTGTTTTGGTGCATTTTTTATGATGCACTGGTGCGGTTTCTGTCTACCGCACTGGGTGGTTTCGGTGTTGGTGTTGTGTTTTATAATGCACTGGCGTGGACGAGTTGTGAGGCGCTGGTGCTCTATTATATTATGACGCACCGAGTGGGTGTGTATGGAGTGCATGGTGTCCAGTGTGCCAATGATTTTGTCCGCACCAGTGCGTTCTTTTTTTGAGAGCACCGGGGTGATTTTTAACGATAAGAGCACTAATAGGAAAACATTCGCAAAACCCTCCGCCCGCCAACTTGCTCTAGTAACGTCCGCTAGAAACAGATGTATGGGGTATTTTTCTTTGTGGTTCCTCAAAAATATCCGCTAGAGGGTCTTTTCCTTGTAGTGTCTCCTTTTTGTTGGATAGGTTATTGGCAATGACTTTGTTGGGTGTAGTATTATGCATATGGTGACAGTGATTCCAATTCTCAATGTCAATTTGTAAGAAGTTAGGTTCCTCAAGAAAAGTGGAGTTGAACTTGAAAGGGGAATGGGGTTTATTGTTCTCGCCATGTATCTCAAGATAGATGGGAGAGTGATCCAACAAACCACTCGAGCCCAACCATGCCCTAGCCCTGTCCATCGAGACAATAGACTTTGTTGAAATAAAAAATTGATCCAGCCTTCGAGCTAGAGCAACTTCTCCAATCCTTCTGTTGCGCCGAGTGGGCAATTTTTTAGACATATCTAAGTCAATCAAATTGGATTTATCAAGACATTTCTCGAAGTAACAGGACATGGGATCAGGTGATGCTTAGGGACACTAAGATTCCACGTGACCCAAAGATAATTTTAGGTCGCCTCCCACTATAATATGATCCTCCCACATGATTGAGGAATGCAATAGCTTGTCCCAGAAAGATGGTCTGTTATGGAGAGGTCTATAGATATTGAGAATTTTGAAGGGGGTACCAAGATCAGAGGCGGTGATGTATTCCCCAAGTATCCCATCCAATCCCCACACATTGTGGGCTTGTATGGTCTGGTTATTAAAGTCAATAGAACTTCCCGCAGATTGGCCATGCAAATCCAAGGTCTCAAATGTCCAGGTCGGACAAATCGCAGAGAGAAACTTATGAACTATCTCTCCCAAACCCAATGTTTCCTGCAACATAATAATGTCCACCTTTTCTAACTCTAATAGGTGACCAATATCCATTTTCTTATCCAGGCTAGCTAAACCTCTACAATTGAAAGAGAGATAGACAATGGGGAACCCTTAGCATGGGTTTTATTTTCTCTAAGAACTTGGTCTATGAAGATTTGTTACCCTGAGGCCACTTCTATCCTCACCTGTTGGATGGCTTTGGAGAGTGAGGATGGTCTGCCTTTGTTGGATTTTAGGGCTTTCTGGGTGGGGTCATCTCCTAACCCATATGAATTACAGATTAGGTATTTTGCATAAGATCAGAGATTGTATCGAAAAGAGGAGCTAGGGCCTGAGATGTCGAACCAAGCTACATTTCCCAGGCTATCAGAGGGGATGGACGGGGTTGGTATGGAGGGTTATCATGGGGCAGATGCAATAGGAAAACATCAAGGGGACAAATTATTCTTCATAATAAGAGGACTATAAATAAGAGAAGTATAAGATGAAGCAGACGAATGCAGGACACTAAAAAGTAAAAGGGAGGAGGTAGAGGTCATAGTACTCGTGATGGGGCCAAGATCCTCCTCTTGCTGCCGTGGAGCCTGTTATCACTCATAATTTTTTGATTCATTACTTGACATGGTAATACATTTCACTCCTCAAAAGGGTAAGTTCTCCTTAAACCTTTTTCAAGTTGGCATAGGAAATTTCATTTTTTCATATTTAACCTATCCTAAGTTTCAAGACCACCCCCATTTCATCTAAAAACCACCTCCATATAGGTCACATCATGTCCCATCAGGCACCATTTGCTGACATATTCCATTTCCCAAGATTTTGAATTCAAAAGGTCACTTTAGCAGAGATTTCTTGTTTTCGTAGCAAATTACACAATAAAAAGGCAATTTTTGCTATGAAACTACCTAACAGTTTCGTAGTGAAACTTCTAGGAAATGAACTAACTTCACTATGAAAAGAGGTATTTCTATCTGTCTTTTCAAATTTAGTGCAAGGTGTCAGTCAATGATTAGAAGGAGATAGGGTGGAGGTTATTCAAGTCTTTTATGGTTAATTCAAAGGTACATAACCATGTATGAGGTAATCATTTCCCTTTTTGGCATGTATGTGTCATGATTAAAGCATGAGCTATCATTTAAAACAAAAAACCTTATCCTAAGCTGATATTTGGCACTCAACATTCATTCTTGCATGTGGAACATCTCAATGTCATTGTTTGAGAGCTGCCTCATCACACCAAGCAGGTTGCTGTCCAATTTGGCTTTACAAGTGTCACCTTTTGAAGAGGGCAGCTTGGTTATAAAGGAGATGGTCATGTACAAGAAAACACACAAAGGAGGCTCTATGGATAATATAGAAGCTCATGGACCTTAAGCTATTCGTGGGGGACCCTAGCTTTGCTGAAGCATGCATCAGTTCGAGTTGTTTAAATTTCTGCTAGAGCTAACAAAGAAATTGTTGTGTTTTTGGATTGTTTGAGCAATAAGTTTAAATAGAGTATTATGGATGAAAAAAGATGAATTTGGAAATAATAAGAGAGGTTATTGTCAATAATAGAACAAGGAAAAATAACCTCTTTCACTTTTCTCACAGGTACTATCAGTTGGGAGATACATGGTTGTCTTTGTGCCCTATTTTTAGAAAACAGAGTTTTCCTGTTTTATACATGTTTTGCAAATGCAGACTCTGGACAGCTGGAGATGGTTTTCTAAACATCAGGAGAGGTTTTTCTTCAGAAAATTATTATTGAAAAAAAAATCCTCCATTTTTTCAAAATACATCATGGATTCGGAGATATAAGCTCTGTTCTAAAACCTATTTTTCAGAAAAAACAGGAAAATCTGCAAAGATGTTTTAAATATGTAAGGTGAGATTGATTGTGTTCCTCATTAGTTTGATGAGGTCCATAACATGCAGAATATCAGGTTTTAGCAGCAGAAGGTCATTTTATGAAGACAATTTCAAAATAGACAAATTCTGCGTTTTTATATAGTCTTTCCTCTTTTCGTAGTGTTTCCTAGGCTTAAAGACAAGAAAACGCTACAAAAAAACCTATAGCGGCATTTTTGTTTCTAAAGCCATTTTTGCAACTTTCAAGAAGGGATATTGATGGTGTGGATGTGTCATGACTTTATTGACACCAGGGAACAACAAAGGAGTAGACTTTTTGGGTGCAGAAGTCATTTTTCAACGCTACCAAAGCTCGCTACGAAACTGTCATTTTTTCTTAGCAAACTATTTTGGATGGTTTTGGAGTATCTTAATGGAAGTTTTGGACAACTGGATTCCTCCAACGTGTCAAGGGAGCTTATCATCAAATAATTATGACTCAAAGAGAGTGTCATGCAGCCAGGTCATCAATCAAATCAACTTTGAAGTCAAGGGTCATGCTTTCCTAAAAATTAGGGTTATGCTCCATATATCTAGAAGTGGTTTGAAAGTAACTTTTCCAAAGTTGTTCTCCATGGGAAGTGTTAAAGAGTATTAGAGCAGTGCTAAAGAGTATCAGAACAAAGGATTTCTAAATGGAACATTTGGCATGAATATGGTTTGAAGCTGCTAGCTCATCATACTGCCATATCATCAACATAATAGCTCCCTAACAGTAGGCATAACAGTTTCATGAAGACAACGACGGTAGTTATGTTTGATTATGGTCAGTATTGTTGAAGGAAACGATTCCTTTCGAGGAAGTTGGATTATCTTTAGATAACAATGTAATAAGTAGGTGTTTTAGTTATGTTAGGACTGTAACTCCTAATTTGGTAGGTGTCAGTTTCTAGTAATAAATATTTAGTTTGTGGTTAGATTAGGTGGCAGTAAAAGAATTTATCGATCTAGCCATTTGGCAGATTTGATGTAAAGGCTATATGCCTATAAGTAAACAGTACTTTGATGTATGAAGGGTTGGGAAAAGTTATGGCTAACTGCTACTATTGTAAACAAGTTTTGATCAGTAATAGAGAGTGGCTATTGGTTTCTTCCTTCACTTGAGATTCATTTGATACTTTCATGAACATTGTTCTATGTATCTTATTACTTTATGTCAATACGTTAATGTTTGATTACTTAGAATTGTTTCTTTTCATGCTCTGACTTCCTTTCAAGCACTAAACTATTGGATGTCTTTCTCAATGTCCTGCTTTCAGTATCTTAAAGTTCATTACTCAGAATTCATGTTTCTCATGCTCTGACTTCCTTTGAACATTTATATATTGAGTAAACCCTATATGTGTGTATTCTACTTTCATTTAAGTATCTACATGCCTCATATTCCACAAGGAGAGCCTTTTTCATTGAGATCCATGTCACTGACTCCATAGCCCAATGGTAGCAAGTCTTCATCTTTTCAACCAGAAAACATACAAAACCAAGACACAATTCATAGAGTTAGCCATCTATATTTATCATTAAAAAATATCATAAATTTCGTATGAGAGAGCCCTCTCAGACTGAAGAGGCTAAGATTCAGTTAGAATTGGTTTGAAGTTACTCCAATTTGGCCATTGAATGCAACCCAAGAGGACTCAATTTGGTGATAACATTTTGGTGCGTTTGCCGGGAGCTTGAAGATTAATTTCCCGAAGCTTTTGTGCAAAAAAGTGAAGCTGAAATCTTGGAGGTAGCAGGAGCTTAGAATTGTTTGAGGCTGCAGATCTACCTTGGTGACTCCTTTGTTGAAGAATTCAAAATTTCACAGATTCGTGGTGATTCCACTGGACTTATGAAGGACTCAAATGCTTCCATTCTTGTTTCAAGGTATGCATGTGTAGATTTTTCAAAAATTTATGGCTTCCCAAATCCTTTTCCCAAGGATGCATATTTTTTAAGGAATGGTCCAAATTTTAATGGAGAAGATTTGAGTTTGACCTTGAAGAATATATCAGATTTCTGTGACTTTATTGAGCTTCTTAGAGTCAAACATGAAGATGTTTGAATCATATTGTTCTATGATTCATTTCAAGGGAAATGTAAACAGTGGATTAAAATATTTCCTGTCAGATCTATTAAGTCATTTGCAGATTTTTGGCTTATTTTTTTGGAAGAATGGATAGAGAGAACAGAGTTGGTGGCAGACTCTTCTCCCATTCAAGGTTTTAAACAATGGAATGATGATCATACTAATGAGGAAATGGATGAAAATTTTTATTTGTCTTTGTCTTCTTATCTAAAATCATTTGAGTGCAAGTCAGAAAATAAGATTAAATTTTTGGATGAAGTTGCTAATAACATTGAGAAAGACGTTGAAGTTTTAGAAGATCAAATTCAATCCTATAGTCTTCATGATCAAGATCAGTCTTCTCAAAAGTTTTTCATACCAGAACACAAAGAGAGGGTGTTGCTACCTTTCTCTTTTGAGATTGAAGAAGAAAACCTTATTCTTGAAAATCAATTTGATAGCACACAACTGAAAACTTTTGTTGATAAAGAAAGCATATATGAGCTGTCTAAAACCGTAGAATGTCTTGAGGATTATCAAACAAACTATGTCTTCTATGATCCTATAGCTGACTACATGGAAGAGTTCTACAATCCAAATTTCCAGTTATATTTTCATTGTGAAAATCAAACCCATTTGACGTTGCCTTGGTCATTTCAGTATCTAATTTGCGTTTGGTTCAAGTGCAGTCAAGGGGTTCAAGCATCAGATCAAGTCCTTGACTGGATTTATTGGAGATTTCATGTTGCTTGAATCAAACATGAAGATTGCAGTTGTTAGGGTAGGTAGGAATGCATCATGGAAAATTTTAGGGGCTAAAATTCGTAACGGGGCTAATTTTCCATGATTTTTCCAAAAAAAAGATTCGCCAATTTCCATTTTTTGTAAAAATTATTCGCCCAAATTTTACAATATAAAATTATTTTACCTTAAAAATAGCCAACATTATATAGAGAATATATATAAAATTATTATAAATTTGTATAATTTTACAAACATATTAATAAAATTTTATAGTTCACATATTAGGGACTAGTGAAATTTGCCAACTTTTTAAACTTTAAGATATTTTTCCATCCTTAAAATTATCCCCGGAATGCGTGTGAATAAGCTAAAGTAGACTAAGCATATTTTCAGTATGTATATATTTATTTTTTCAGCAGTAATCATCAAGTTTGAGCTCGAGGAGAAGGCCATAAGACCTTGGAAAAGTCTTCATAAATTTCAGAGTTTTTATTTCCAAGAAGATGGATGGCACTGGAACTACAGGTTATTTGGTGTACCACAGGGGCACACCACCATCCCAAGTGGAGACACTGTTATCACTCATAATTTTGTGATTCATTAGTTGACATGGTCATACAATTCACTCCTCAAAAGGGTAAGGTCTCCTTATACCTTTTTCAAGTTGGCATAGGAAATTTCATTTTTTCATATTTAACCTATCCTAAGTTTCAAGACCACCATCATTTCATCTCAAAACCACCTCCATATAGGTCACATCATGTCCCATCAGTCATCATTTTCTGACATATTTCATTTCCCAAGCTTTTGAATTCGAAAAGATCACTTTAGCCAAGATTTCTTGTTTTCATAGCGAATTACACAATAAAAAGGCAGTTTTCGCAACGAAACTACCTAATAGTTTCATAGTGAAACTTCCTGGAAATGAACTAACTATGATACAAAAATAGGTTTTTTTGTCTGTCTTTTCGAATTTGGTGCAAGGTGTCAGTCACTGATTAGAAGGAGATAGGGTGGAGGTTACTCAAGTCTTTTATGGTTAATTCAAAGGTACATAAGCATGTATGAGGTCATCATTACCCTTTTTGGCATGTATGTGTCATCATTAAAGCATGAGTTGTCATTTAAAACACAAAACCTTATTCTAAGCTGCTATTTGTCACTCAAAATTCATTCTTACAAGTGAAACATCTCAATGTCATTGTTTGAAAGCTGCCTCATCACACCAAGAAGCTTGCTGTCCAATTTGGCTTTACAATTGTCACCTTTTTAAGAGGGAAACTTGGTTATAAAGGAGATGGTCATGTACAAGAAAGAACCCAAAGGAGGCTCTGTGGATAATATAGAAGCTCATGGACCTTAAGCTATTCGTGGAGGACCCTAGCTTTGCTGAAGCATGCATCAGTTCAAGTTGTTTAAATTTCTGCTAGAGCTAACATAGAAATTGTTGTGTTTTTGGACTGTTTGAGTAGTAAGTTTAAAGAGAGGATTATGGATGAAAAAAGATGAATTTGGAAATACTGAGAGATTTTATTGTAAATAAAAGAACAAGGAAAAATAACCTCTTTCACTTTTCTCACAGGTGCTATCAGTTGGGAGATACAAGGTTGTCTTTGGTGCCTATTTCCAGAAAACATAGTTTTCCTGTTTTCTACATGTTTTTCAAATGCCGATTATGGATAGTTGGATATGGTTTTCTAAAAACCAAGAGAGGTTTTTCTTCAGAACATTGTTAATGACCAAAAACTCCTCCCTTTTTTCAAAATACATCATGGATTCAGAGATATAATCTCTATTATAAGACCTATGTTTCAGAAAAAAAAAAAACTGGAAAAATCTGCAAAGATGTTTTAAATATGTAAGGTGAGATTTATTGTGTTCCTCATTAGTTTGATGAGGTCCATAAAATTCAGAGGATTAGGTTTTAGTATCAGAAGGTCATTTTAGGAAGAAATTTTTGAAATATACAAATTCTGTGTTTTTATACAGTCTTTCCTCTTTTCGTAGCGTTTCCTAGGCTTAAAGACAGGAAAACGCTACGAAAAAACCTGTAGTAGCCTTTTTGCTTCTAAAGTCATTTTTTGCAGCTTTCAAGAAGGGATATTGATGGTGTGGATGTGTCATGACTTGATTGACACCCTGGAACAAAAAAGGATCAGATTTTTTTGGGTGCAGAAGTCATTTTTCAATGCTACCAAAGCTCGCTACGAAACTATCCTATTTTCGTAGTGAACTATTTTGGATGGTTTTGGAGTATCTTAATGGAAATTTTGGACAGCTGGACTAATCCAACGTGTCAAGGGAGCTTATCATAAAATAATTATGACTCAAAGAGAGTGTCATGCAGCTAGGTCATCAATAAAAACAACGTTGAAGTCAAGGGTCATGCTTTCCTAAAAATTAGGGTTATGCTCTACTTTTTCAAAGTTGTTCTCCATGGGAAGTGTTAAAGAGTATCAGAGCAGTGCTAAAGAGTATCAAAACAGAGGATTTCTAAATGGAAAAATTTGTCATGAAGATGGTTTGAAGCTACCAGCTCATCATACTGCCATATCATCAACACAACAACTCCCTAACAGTAGGAAGAACAATTTTATGAAGACAGTGAGGGTAGTTTTGTTTGATTATGGTCAGTATTGTTGAAGGACATGATTCCTTTTGAGGAAGTTGGATTATCTTTAGATAAAAATGTAATAAGTAAGTGTTTGAGTTATGTTAGGACTCTAACTCCTAATTTGGTAGGTGTCAGTTTCTAGTTATAAATATTCAGTTTGTGGTTAGATTAGGTGGCAGTAAAAGAACTTAACGATCTAGCCATTTGGAAGATTGGATGTAAAGGCTAGATGCCTATAATTAAACAATACTTCAATGTATGAAGGGTTGGGATATGTTATGGCTGACTACTACTATTGTAAACAAGTTTTGATCAGTAATAGAGAGTGGCTATTGGTTTCTTCCTTCACCTGAGATTCATTTGATACTTTCATGAAAACTGTCCTATGTATCTTATTACTTTCTGTCAATATGTTAATGTTTGATTACTCGGAATTCTTGCTTTGCATGCTCTAACTTCCTTTCAAGCATTAAAATATTGGATATATTTCTCAATGTCTTATTTTCAGTATCTTAATGTTCATTGCTCAGAATTCATGTTTCTCATGCTCTGTCTTCCTTTGAACAATTATATATTGAGTAAACTCTGTATGTGTGTATTCTACTTTCATTTAAGTATCTACATGCCTCAAATTCCACAAGGAGAGCCTTTGTCATTGAGATCCCGGTCACTGACTCCATAGCCCAATGGTAGCAAGCCTTCATCTTTTCAACCTGCAAACATGCAAAACCAAGACACAATTCATAGAGTTATCCATCTATCTTTATCATTAACCAAAATCATAAATTACTTGTGAGAGGGCCCTCTCAGATTGAAGCGGCTAAGCTTTAGTTAGAAGTGGTTTGAAACAGTTACTCGAAATTGACCATTGAATGTAGCCCAAGAGGACTCAATTTGGTTATAACAGAGCCTCTAAAGCGGCCACTTACAGAACTGATTTGAGTGTTGTGAGTGGAGTACGCTGATGAGGGTCAAGATGGTGCCGCATATCTAAACTCTGCTTGTGCAGATGTGTGATCAAGAGAAACACTCTGTGGTTTGGGTCCCCACATGAACCAATGTTTTGGACTGAGCCGCATTTTCCGCCACAATGAGAGGGAAATCCTTATACAAATGCCCCACCTCATGACACCTTCTACACCTAAAGGGGACCCCTTCATAATCTAATATTTGGCATATGAAGATGTTCCTGTACTTCAGGACGTAGCTTTCGACCAAACCTTCTTGTGTATCCTGGTGTACTAGAATCTACGCCATTGAGATTTGTCAGTTTCCATGTAGGATCTGTTGTGGTCTAAATAGATTCCCAAATACTCACCTATGCATATGAGGACATATTCTGTCCAAAATTGCAAAGGAAGACCTGGTAACCGAACCCAAATAGTACTAGCACCCATCTTCTCCTTGTCAGGTTCGAAAAGGGGCGTCCAATGTTTAAGGAGAACTAGTGTTATTTCAATATGCCAATATTTCGTTAATACCCAACTAGCCATATCAGGATGAGGAAAAATCAAAGAAAACCAACCTCTATTCATGGTTAGGACAACAAGGATTTGTTCAAGGATGTTTCCCCATATTTCAGAAGTCCATCGTTTGAGCCTTTCCGAGGTGTAGTCCTGCCCTCGAACCCTGCCGACTAAGACAATTTGTTCATTTTCCTTAGCTTGCTGCATGCTAACACCCTCACCAAATACTAGCTCACTGGATTTCTCGTGGCTCTTCGTGCACCATGTCTTCTTATTTCTAATCGTGTGTACTAGAATCTCTCTAAGGGGTCCTTCTTCCTCTGGTAGGGTATCATCCAAGTCCGAAGAGGCATTCTCTTCTGGCTATTGGGTCGGTATGGGCAGACCTTAAAAACTGCTGATGCGATGACAGTGGTCAAACAACTAAGGAATTCTCTGTGAGCTAGTAGTTCGTCAGCTGACCCCAAGCCAAGATGTTCGAAGTTAAAAGCCCCTTTGCAAGCTCCTCCCAAACCACCTGTACATTCCATATGCACTAAACCCTCTTCCGGGTTGAAAGACGGTTGTTGTTGGTTCCATAGGTGCAATGTCGATGGGGATGGGATAGAAAAAAACCGGAGAAGCCAAGATGTTAGGGCTAAGACCCAAAAATGTTAAGATAAGCTCGAGTTAGGAACCCTAAACTCCGTTAAACCTATGGCTGACGCGAAAATCTCCATGTCTGTATGTCGGGCCTCCAGCGTTTCGATACCTTCCAGCAAAATGATCGTTTGAGACTTAGCTGGTTGCTGAGGTGGGTATTTTGACCATATTTGTTCAGGCACCAAAGAGTTGGATGAGTAATCCAACTGTTCCTCCTCCATAACGAAATTTCTCACAATTTTGGTTGGTTCCATGAAGAAAAATGCCAAGAAACGGTCCCTTCCTCACTGTTTCGGGGAATTAACACCCTAGAGGTTGGTTGGGATTCAACCTCCACAGAGCAGGGGCGTACTACTTAACAGAGACTCACACGATCATGCACATTCATAAAAACTAAATAGAGCAGAATGAGAGGTTTACCCGTTGGTCCTACGTTTGAAGTAGATCCACGTGGAGTTCAAACTCCCTGCAACCGTCCTTCCTCCTTAACTTGAAATACAAGAAGAAACCAGCACAAAGGACAAGTTGTACATCATATTTCTACTCTATATGTTAGTGAGATTCATATAAAACATTAAATAAATCATAATGAATGCTTGTATAACAAATATTCTCATACATTAAAGCATACACTAACACGTTTATTTCGGGAACAGCATGATACTTCTGTATTATAAATAGTACGTACAAAAGTAATCAAGAGGAGAGATCACCCGATCCTTCCAAGGCCTTCGCAGACCGTCGTCCGGATCCGTCCAGCCCTTGCCTCGCTAAGACTCCTTCCAAACTGGTGCATACGAGATAACATATAAAGGGATGTGTATCTCAAGGAAACAAGGGTTTCCTACAATGAACTGGGAAAGTGCAGGAGGCACAGGGAATCAGACTTGGATAGGGAATACCAACAGAGTATAATATCAATAATTCTCTCTCTCCCTTAGGCCATACACATGAGGGCTTTTTATAGTCCCTCCAAGTAGTTTCAGCAGTTGGAAACAGTTGGCCACGGGCTGGGGTGGTTGAACTACCCGAGTAACCATCAACCCAGCGCGAAATTAGGGATTTTTTATATATTTTTTAATCATTTTAATGGCATACGCGGAAAATTCTAGCTGTACTCGCGTATACACGCGGAAAAACATGGGCATAGTCGCGTATGGAGGATTTTACACTGTTTTTAAGTGAATTTGTCCAAGTCTGTAGGAATGGGTGCCCATAAAGCCATGAAGCAATCATGAATCATGTCAAGGTGAGAAATGATGCTATAACACTCACTCCACGATCGTTCAAGGACGGGAAGATTATAACCATCATTAACGACACTGGAGTCTAGAGCAGTGTAGGGAATAATTATTTCCCATATGTTGGGCTGATTGCTTCCTCAAACCACCAAAATCGCCAAGGTCAACCCCAAACCATGAAGCCCGTGACAGGGCAAAGATTATGAGTTCTATTGATCCTCGTATCGGTGGCAACAAAACATGAAGTATGGTGGTAAGAGCATGTGCACTACATCGAGAACCGTGACAGGCACTGCAGAGTGCATAGAACCCTAAACTAGTGCGAGGGTTGAACTAGAGCGAAAAACCAGGACCACCATAGCTAGGGTTTAGCTTGGGTTTTCACCAACTCCAATGCGCCATCGCTCAAGTCTAACACAAATGGGGATTTTTCGGGCCTCAATGTTATCCACCTTAATATTAATAATATATATGTATAACCTATATATTTTCAAATTTAGATATTGAGTTTTTAAGAATTGATAATTACACATGGGGGAAAAGAAACTGATAATTACACCTAAAGTATAATAAACCAAATGATAAATTCTCAACCATTAGGTTATATCTCCATATTTAAATCCATCAATCTTTTTATTTATTATTGATATTTATTATTAGTTTTATTACTTATGTACACTAAAAATCAAAATATTTTTTATGAATTCAAATATTATATTTATGTATAATATTCTAAGTGACTATTATGATTTGAAAAATCTATATAAACAAATATTCAACCAAAAATTCATATAATTAATTATTAAATTGATAATTTTTAATAAGTATTATTAATTTAATTATATTTATTTAAAAAATCAATTTTTAATCCAATAAACAACATTTTTTTTAATAAAAAGCCAATAAATGTTTTTTACCAAAAACAATAATCCACTAAAATTCCCCTATAATAATAATTTCAGAACGTCCGCATTGTATTTGAAAGTATGTTTCCCCTATGAAAGATTGACTAAACCCGAGAATATTCTTACCTCTAATAAACATTATAAATTTTCCTTAATATTGTATTTGAAAGTATGTTTCCCTATGAAAGATTGACTAAAACTGAGAATATTCTTACATCTAATAAACATCATATATTTTCTTTAATATTAAATAATTATTTGAGAGTGCAAGCTTCTGTGATCCATAACATATTAAATTATAAATCTTTCCAGAAATCACATGAGAATTTTAGGAACGACGCGTTTCGAACTACCAACTGTAATTCATCACTAGGATAATGAAGATTCGCTGATCAGACAAACCCATTTATACCAGGAGAGAAGCAACGGTCAAAACCCAAGAATAGTTAAAGAACGGTTAAAATTAAAAATATAAACTAACAATATAAACGGTAAAAAATAAAATAGAAATAAAAATAGAAAACATAACTAACACAACCCTAAAAATGCTGTTCAAAACTAAAATAATATAAAATCAAAACTAAAATAATATAAAATCAAAACTAAAAACTAAAATGACACCAAAAATAAATAAATAAATAAATAAATAAAAATAAAATAAAATAAAATAAAAATCAAAGTCCAAATAAAAGACATTAATCCATAAATAAATACATTAATAAATAAAATGTTAAATTAGGATTAAAAAAAATAAAAATAAATAATAAATAAATAAATAATAATAAAAATAATAATAATAATAAAATAAAATAAAAATAAATAAATAAAAATGAAATAAAAATAAAAATAAATAAAAAAAATACAAATATAAAAATACAAATAAAAATAAAATTTTTAATATATATATATATATATATATATATATATATATATATATATATATATATATAAAATTAATATTTTTATTAAAAAAAAAATCAATTAATAAATAAGTAAATTAATAAATAAAAATATTAATAAATATATAAAATTAGAAATAAAATTCGAGTAAAAATAATAAAATAAAAATAAAAATGAAGGATATAATCCATAAATATATTAGTAAAATAATAAGTAAAAACATTAATAAATAAATAGAATTAAAACTAGAATAAGAATAAGAATAAAAATAAAAATAAAATAAAAATAAAATAAATTATTTTTATAAATATCAGATCGTAAAATAATAATAATATGATAAAAAACATAAAATAAAAAATACCAAATAAAAAGAAGAAGAAGGAAAGACCTTACAAGGAGTGAAGAGATGGAATCCAACAACGGCTAACCTTCCATCCATCATCCCTATTCAACGTACAAGGCCTCTTCTCAATCTCTATCGCCTCCCTAAATTTCTGTTGATGGAAATGATCAACCCTAGCGAGGACTCTAGCATCTTCCAAACAAATATGATGCTTCGTCTTCTCCGTATGCTCAGCTAACGCTGAGGAATTGGTTCTACCATGTCTAATATCCACAGAATGCTCCTGGATCCTCTTATTAATCGATCAACCTGTTTCGCCAATGTAGGGAGTCCCACAAGAGCACGGGATCAAATAAACACCTTTCATGCTTTTTGGGTCCAACTTATCCTTAACTGATTTAAGGGAGCTCTGAATGGTGCTTAAAGGCTTAAAAGAATATGAGATCTTATGCTTCCTTAAAATCCGAGCGATCTT
Organism: Pinus albicaulis; assembly: GCA_034641835.2. Taxonomy (NCBI): domain Eukaryota; kingdom Viridiplantae; phylum Streptophyta; class Pinopsida; order Pinales; family Pinaceae; genus Pinus; species Pinus albicaulis. Next base: position 771,064,947 of record CM076583.1, on the reverse strand, counting down.
GTCAGTAGTACCTTGAATAAAAGGTAAATGAACTTTACCAATAACATCATCCATCATCATTTTTTGTCTAGGACCTTTGCTCGCATTCATGAAAGCCTTCAAACCATGACTTCTACTATACCCATTTTCTCCGAAGACCTTAAGGAGATGGGCCTTTTCCTCATCTAAATGATCATCATCAGAAATTCTAAGAGCCTTGAAGCAAGAAGCTGAGACCCATCAAGAAAGGTGAAAGATGAGAATTGAATAAAGATATCATTTTCTAGTAAAAGGCTTTTTCTAAATAATAATACAAGTAGAAAGATTAATGATATTTTTATAATAGAAAACACAGGCATGCCTCTCTCATTATCTCGTTTCTCCATAGTGACAACCTGATGGAACTGTATTTAATATTCTAAGTGGTTGCAGAGAAACGCCTTAATTTTCACATGATTCATATATTCACTGATGAAAGATTACCTCATAAACTGCCCAAAACTTGTAGGTCTAGTATTATGTACGCTGTGCTCTAGATTCAAAATCTTCCATAAATAGAAGGCTGATTACCACAGAGCGGGGAACCCACAGTGGACACACAGGTTTGGCATTTCATGTAAATTTCCTTCAAAACTGCAAAGGAGAAGTGAGGCAATTTCCACTTCAAACGGCGGTGATTGACTGAAGAGAAGTGCCCTGGATACCCAATCGCTCCATGATAGGAATGTTCGTGTAGAGAGAAACAACATCAAAACTAACCATAGAGTCATTAGGTTCGCAAACCTAGTTTTTTAACTCATGAACAAAAGAAGCAGAATCTTTCACGAAAGAATCTATTTGATCAACAAGAGGCTTTAGCTTGCGTGCCAAATACTTAGCTAGGAGATAAGTGGGCCCACCAATAGTATTAACAATGGGTCTAAGAGGAACACCCTCTTTATGAATCTTAGGGAGCCCATAAATCCTAGGGGTGATAGGATTGCTTTCAATAAGCTTTGAGCTCATGGAACCCACAGTGCAACTAGATTTAATAGCATTGGCCACTATCTTCGAGACTTTATTAATAGGGTTCTTAGAGAGCTTCTTATAACTCCCACTATTATAGAGATGGTCAAGCATCTTAGCTTTATAATCATCCTTATTCAATATTACAGTAGTGCCACCCTTATCAGCCTTGAGGACAACAATATCAGGGTTCTTATTGCAAGATGTCATTAGGCAGGATTGTGCCGTGGCTCTTAGGAAAGCTAAGCTTCCGAGGGGCATTGTTAGCAAAGCTGAATTTATGGCTCTTAAAGCCCTTAATCAGAACCCTGATATTGTTGTCCTCAAGGCTGCTAAGGGTGGCGCTACTGTAATCTGGAATAAGGATGATTATAAAGCTAAGATGCTTGACCATCTCTTTAATAGTGGGAGTTATAAGAAGCTCTCTAAGAACCCTATTAATAAAGTCTCAAAGATAGTGGCCAATGCTATTAAATCTAGTTGCACTGTGGGTTCCATGAGCTCAAAGCTTATTGAAAGCAATCCTGTCACCCCTAGGATTTATGGGCTCCCTAAGATTCATAAAGAGGGTGTTCCTCTTAGACCCATTGTTAATACTATTGGTGGGCCCACTTATCTCCTAGCTAAGTATTTGGCACGCAAGCTAAAGCCTCTTGTTGGTCAAACATATTCTTTCGTGAAACATTCTGCTTCTTTTGTTCATGAGTTAAAAAGCTAGGTTTGCGAACCTAATGACTCTATGGTTAGTTTTGATGTTGTTTCTCTCTACACGAACATTCCTATCATGGAGGCAGTTGAAGTTATCAGACGTATCACTGATCCTGATACTGCTAATTTGGTGGAAATTTCCCTCACTTCTACCTTTTTTAGTTTTGAAGGAGAATTTTATGAGCAAACCTGTGGTGTTGCCATGGGTTCCCCGCTCTTGCCAGTAGTGGCCAACCTATTTATGGAAGATTTTGAATCTAGAGCTTTAGTGTCTGCTCCTTTAAAACCCAAGGTTTGGAAGCGGTTTGTAGAGGATACTTTCATCAATTGGCCTCATGGACAGCAAGAATTAAAGGTGTTTCATCAACACTTGAATAATCAATCTGATTCCATCAAGTTCACTATGAAACGGAGAATGAGGGGAGCCTTCCTTTCCTTGATGTTCTCATCTCTAGAAATAATAATGGCTCTTTCTCGCATCGTGTTTTTCGGAAAAAGACACACACTGAGCAGTATCTTCATTCTGGTTCTCATCATTTTCCTGCTCACAAAATTGGGGTCCTAAACACTTTAGCTACGAGAGCTCTTAGAATTTCTGATGATGATCATTTAGATGAGGAAAAGGCCCATCTCCTTAAGGGCTTCGGAGAAAATGGGTATAGTAGAAGTCAGGGTTTGAAGGCTTTCATAAATGCGAGCAAAGGTCCTAGACAAAAAATGATGATGGATGATGTTATTGGTAAAGTTCATTTACCTTTTATTCAAGGTACTACTGACAAGATCGCTCGGATTTTAAGGAAGCATAATATCTCATCTTCTTTTAAGCCTTTAAGCACCATTCGGAGCTCCCTTAAATCGGTTAAGGATAAGTTGGACCCAAAAAGCATGAAAGGTGTTTATTTGATCCCGTGCTCTTGTGGGACTCCCTACATTGGCGAAACAGGTCGATCGATTAATAAGAGGATCCAAGAGCATTCTGCGGATATTAGACATGGAAGAACCAAGTCCTCAGTGTTATCTGAGCATACGGAGAAGACGAAGCATCATATTTGTTTGGAAGACGCTAGAGTCCTCTCTAGGGTTGATCATTTCCATCAACGGAAATTTAGGGAGGCGATAGAGATTGAGAAGAGGCCTTGTACGTTTAATAGGGATGATGGATAGAAGGTTAGCAGTTATCGGATTCCATCTCTTCACTCCTTGTAAGGGTCTTTCCTTTTTTTTTTTGGTATTTTTAATTTTATGTTTTTGATCATATTATTATTATTTTACGATCTGATATTTATAAAAATAATTTATTTTATTTATATTTTTATTCTTATTCTAATTTTAATTCTATTTATTTATTAATGTTTTTACTTATTACTTTACTAATATATTTATGGATTATATTCTTCATTTTTATTCTTATTTTATTATTTTTACTCGAATTTTATTTCTAATTTTATGTATTTGTTGGAACACCTAATCCTACATGGGTAGGTGTGGAATGCGAAAAGTCACAATGGAGTCCAAGTGACCTTGGAATATGAAACCAAGAGTCACACCATTGTATTATAAATGTACATCATGTATAATGGAAAAATAAGAAAGCCTCACGCTTATCTTTCATTGTGTGTTCAGTCTTTGTGTGTGTGTGTTCATCTTCCTCATACACCATGTGTGTGCTTTAACATGGTGTTTAACAGTATTTATTAATATTTTTATTTATTAATTGATTTTTTTTTTTTTAATAAAAATATTAATTCTATATATATATATATATATATATATATATATATATATATATATATATATATATATATTTTTTTTTTTTTTTTTTTTTTTTAATTTTAATTTTATTTGTATTTTTGTATTTATATTTATATTTATATTTTATTTTATTTATATTTTTATTTTTTTTATCCTAATTTAACATTTTATTTATTAATGTATTTATTTATGGATTAATGTCTTTTATTTGTACTTTGATTTTGATTTGATTTGATTTGATTTGATTTGATTTTTATTTATTTATTTATTTATTTTTTTGTGTCATTTTAGTTTTTAGTTTTGATTTTATATTATTTTAGTTTTGACTAACATTTTTAGGGTTGCGTTAGTTATGTTTTCTATTTTTATTTCTATTTTATTTTTGACAGTTTATATTGTTAGTTTATATTTTTAATTTTAATGGTTTTTTAACTATTCTTGGGTTTTGACCGTTGCTTCTCTCCTGGTATAAATGGGTTAGTCTGATCAGCCAATCTTCATTATCCTGATGATGAACTACAATTGGTAGTTCGAAATGCGTCATTCTTAAAATTCTCATGTGATTTCCCGAAAAATTTATAATCTAATAATTAAATATTATGAAGTATTTGATTTTTCAAATTTAAAAAAATTAATATTAAAACAACTCTTCTTTCTTCTTATTTGTTTATATTTAATGATTAAAATAGAAAATGATCAAGGAACGAAAACATGCATATAAAATGCCAAAATTTTAATAATTATGTGTAAGAACACCATTTTAATTATATTAAAAATTAACTATTAAAAATAGAATAATAATAATTAAAACCTTTTCATACACATATATAACTAACACGTATGAAAGTTTCTCAAAGTTAGTTTATATATATATATATTTGTTATTTTTTTTAGAGTTTATCTAAGCATATTTTCTAGATGAATTTGATTAGAATTTTAAAGGAATTTATTGTAATAAAAAGTTTGACTTATCAATTTTTTTTTTTTTTTAAATGTTGGATTTTTTTTAATAAATGAAAAAAATAGATATATACTTCAATGCTTATAATATAGTTGAGATATAAAGGCCAAAATATAATCATCTTGAAATTATAGAAGTACCAAAGTAGTTCAAAACATGAAAACATAACTGATCACCATCCATACCCAATATACAAGGTGTGTTAGAAAAATGAAGAGGCATAAAAAATTAAACAAGTCTGGAAAATTTGAGAACTGCACGTGAAATTTGGAAAAATTGCAAAATCAACAAATGACAATCTCTCCCTCCTCTTGAGTCACATCTTCTTCTCTCCACCTGAAATGAATGATACTAGGTTTATCCCGCAATCATTTCTTTGACAAAGCATCCACAACAGTGTTCCAATGTATGTAAACATGTGTAAAAGAAATATTTGCAAATGACTCTTTCAACATCTTAACACAATCTAGCCAGTTGCTTAGATTGGGAATAGAGAGAGTATTTTTTCTAGAAGGAATCTCAATAATGGTTTTTGAGTCCCCATATGTAGAAACTCTCTACAGGAGAATTCTATTTGAAAAATATAACCCCAAAGGGCCAATAGTTCAGCTCTGGTGTTTGTGCTCATCCCACCATACCAATAAAGAGAATACTGAGTAAGGGGACCAATCCTCACCTCGGCTCCACATCCACATCTACCAGATTGGGCAACCCCATCAAATGAACCCGCCATAAACTACAACTATAAAGTATAATAATTGATATGCCTGGGTATACGGTTCTTTTGAATACCCCTACTCCTAGTCTCCATTCATGCAAATACCTGTGTACATACCCTGTGAATATTCAAAGGAATATACTAAAAAATCAGAGTGTTTCTAACATGCCAAATTACCAAGTTATGAAAAGAGGGGCGACCCTAATTTTTCCTTTTCTACATGCCCACCAACTAAAGCATGATTTGAGCATGAAAAAGGGTCGAAGTGTGGGTAGTTGAAAAGAGGACATAACACAATCCCATACTGCCAAAGTAAAGGGGAATTGTAAAATCAAATGTAAAGTGCTTTCAAGGGATATTCTACAAAAATAACACCATCCTAGACCATTAAAACCACACTTACATAAATTATCCCAGGTCAAGATATGATTGTTCTAGGCAAGGCGCCATAAAATGATGATATCTAAAGGTACATTCCAATGTGAAATAGCAGAAAACCAAGAGTGCCCAGGTTGTGGATCAAGTTGACAAGTGACGTGTCTATGTAAATCAGAAATGACCATATATACATTCCTCAGAAGTCCACCCCAAATTAATATATACCCACGAGTCCCCTTCACCAGAACAACCAACTGCTATTGTTTTATATAGTCATTCCATGAGTCCGCATCAGAGCCAACAATGCCAAGCTCCTTAGCCTCATTTCAAATTGGATATGGAGTTGGATCTAGACTATACCTACAAACCTAATTAAGGAAAAAGTAACCTTTAGTGTGTAAGACATCAATTACTTGGACAAGAAAATATATCGAATTACTAATTCCATGTATTATGTCAATACCGAGCAGAATTTTGTCCCCATTGCCATAAGACCATTGAAGATAATCCAAGAACCATCCCCTGATAGTATATAAAATTTGTGAGATGTACGATCCTTTTTTCCCTATCTCGCCTTGCCTGAACCACTCCACCAACGAACTGTGCTTCATATATTTATCTTTAACTATATTTTTTGATGTTTTTGTCTAGATACTTCATGTAGCCTATTATGCCAGTTTTCCAACTCTTCTTCCGAATTTGAGGTACAAGAACTATCATGCTCCCAACTTATCTTTCCTTCTCCAGTAGGGTTAACCCAATCTTGTTCATACGATGTCATTTGATAAATGTTGTCTATGTGTCCTGCGCATTAATCTTCTCTGATTGGTTCTATGTATCTTTCTCCTTCTGATGGATCCAAGGGAACAATCACTCTCATATTGTTTCCTTCAAATATCATCTATCTCTTCTTAATATTAATTATGGACATATTGGCAAATTCCTGGTCAAGTCCAAGTATTGTAGGGTAAGGGTTACTGTCATCCACAATCTCTATTAATTCAAATCAGAACTAGTGGACACTCCTTCAGTATCCACTGTGACACCTACTAGTCTTCCCATAAGAAAGATATTTTTCCGATTTTCCATCCTTGACTGAATAAGCGACCACAATAGCTTCGACTTACCCATCAATTCTCATGTCTGCTTCGTCAAGACATTAGCATCAAATACTAGGTCTAGAATAACTTGGTCCATCTCATAATCTCCTATCTAAAAACCGAGCCTCATATCTCTTCCATTTCTCTTTTGTCGATGAAAATTATTAATTGTTTGCATCTTACTTCGTGGTGTTACTTTTGATGCAAATGAATCTATCAACTCTTGCAATTCTTCTACAACCTTTTGATCCCTTAACAATTTCATACAACTCTGTAGAAAAGACCTTTAAGTAATTACTTGCCGTGCCTCATCCTGGTCTTGTGTAGAGCTCAATATTGTGTCAGAGCTCTGTTCTGCATCGAAGTTGATGATACGTCATAGTTACTTCTATGTTCGAGCTTTGGTTGTGTACTAGAGGTCGAAGCTCCAACATCCATAAAAATTTTCTTTGCTTCCATAAATATTCCTTTCACGTGGTTAGTCGAACTCGCTACCTCGTTTTGATAACGACCTCAAAAAACCACGAAGGTAATGAGGACCCACCACCTGGTTCTGCGTGGTCCTTCTCTTTGATAGATTGTTCAAGCTATTTCTTTAGCGAAGCTCACCCATGTTCTACCTGAATATTCAATTTTGAGGTGAGTTGTTCTCACTGCTTCAACTCATTTGTGATTCCTTGATGCAGCTTAGGAAATGTATGAATTTGCAGCATTGTGATGTTCATGTTGACAAAGTCCCATCCTTTCGCCTGCTGCTTTACTTTGATGGATTCGAACTGCAGAGCTCCAACAGGTATCTACATTATGCACACCCCAAATTTCGGCTCTATTAGTCTTTCTTGTCGAAGCCCTTCCCTTATTTGCACTAGTTTTTTGGTTATTTGTGCTAATATTTTTAGCTCTGCGATACGCTCCTCGACACTCACTAGGAGTGCACCATAGTGATCCTATATTGTGTTCCACGACTTCGATATTGCCACTTGAATTTTCTCCCTGATCTCATCTAGGTCCCCATCAGTAAGGACCAATGGCATTACATCCTTTTGCTGATTTCAGGTAGCATTGAATGTGTTGTAACTCTCAAATTTTGCAGGGAGGCTTATACACATGTGTTCCAAAGAACCTAGAAATAATTTTGGGAAATTCTACCTGGATTATGTTTTATTAAAATAATTAATGTTAGTATGAATATTTCGTCGTAAAAGATCCCTTTAACTACGCATAAAAAATAGCCCTAACATCGATTATGGCTGCAAAATATCTTTAAGTCTGCTGCATAAATTCAGATCTAAGCACAAAAGACATTAAGCAGATAAAATATAATATGGCCCATGCATCCAATAGACAAGGTAAGAAAAATGTAATTAAAAGAATTTTGTATTATATTAAAGAATGGGGCACCTGAGAGGAAAACAAGAAAGTAAGTCAAGCCTCCTCAATGGGATGGGGGCCCGGAAGTCCTCATGTTTCGTATCCCGGAATTTCTCTATGGATGTGAAACATAGAACTCAATGGGAGTTCACAAAACAAAATGGAAAATGGTGACCAAGAGTAGATCCAAAGTGATTTAATGCAATGATGGTGACTAATTAATGGGGAAAACCCCCTATTTATAACAGAGCAGCTGAAGTGTCTAGAAGCATTTGCAAAAGTTTGAATAAAATATTATTAATCGAATTCTAGAAGCATCTTTTGAATATTTTATTATATTTGTTGAGGGAAAGGATTCTTGGTTTGGTCAATTCTTTGTTTGTTAATAAATAAATGATTTATTTATTATTTTAAGGGAGATGAGGGGAATATAATTAAACAAATAATGGTTTATTTAATTATTTATATGTGATTTAGTCAAATTTAACTAAGAATATTATTTAAATAATGATTTAAATAACTTATTCTTGGGAAATAATTAAATAAATAATGATTTATTTAATTGATTACCTTGTTTTGGGTTAAATATGACCAAGAAACGTAAACAAATGTGGTGAAAACAATTTTACTTGGGGTAAAATTGGTCTTACATGCAGGTACTCTAAATTCATTTTAATAATACAGGTTAGAAGTAGTTCTAATGGTGTACGTATTGCCTCAAAACCGAAGAGTGTTAGGAGAAATCATGACCAAGCATTAAGAACTCAATCACTAGATATCAAAAGGGAAGTGAGAGAGAGAAGTGTAATGTTGTCTGATGTGTTAAAGGACTAGACCCTGAGGAGACGAGACTTACAGGTGCAACAAGTCTCTATGAAGTGGTACTTGTGCTAAAGGTGGCGGGGGAGGCATACTTATGCTCGCCGAGACAAAGTACAAAGAATAAGGCGCCCGGAAAACCACGGAACACAATAAGTACAAAGAATAAGGCACCCGGAAAACCACGGAACGCAAGAATGAAACGTGTGCTAGCCGAAACATGAACCAGATAAAGAACATGATGGATCCCACATACATGCGATGCCTAGAATAATCGTCAGGAATTATACAATAATATGGTAGTACATGAGATACAAATACACCCAAATGCCCCCTACACGTGGGGAAGGGCTCGCAACATCTGACTGATACGTGAAAATCGAAGAAGTGCTGCAAGAAGTGTAGGCTGATAGCATCAAATGGGAGGAGCTGCATCAGGGGCAGAAATGAAGTCATCTGGGCATGTGGGGGGCTACCTGCAGGGCCACCCCCGCATGAGGGTTGAGACATCTCACACATGCTCGGGAATCACCAAGAGCTGCTGCTACATCACTGGACGATCAAGTGTATAGATCACGATCATGCTGATAGGAGCTTGAACCAAAGTACACTTCCCCCTAGACCTGGCATCTGGAATAAATGAGTTGATGTCGACAGAATGAGGTCCACCATAGGTGAGGAAAGAAGGGAACTCCAGCTAAGGCACAGGGGGGAAATAGTAGAGCAACGACCAAGTAGATACTAATGATGATGATGGAATGAGAGGAATGGAGGAGCTGTTGGACGACTTCCCTTGTTAGAGCATCAAGTGGATGAATGGCTTGGCAACGACGGACACAATTTCGAGAAGGATAGTGGACAGGGGTACTGAAGGCCATAATGTATGACATGAGAGAGGGACCAAGCATAAAAGGATGGAGGACTATGGTGGGGTACTAATGGACTCGGGCTAGACTCTATGAATGTGCGGGTGACTCGACGCGGATGCTCCAAACAAGGGCGACTCGATGGTGCTGGCTCATAAAACGAGTCCAAAGGGGAACCGTAAAAGCATGAGTACAATAGGGTAACTCATGACGAAAATCAACACGAATGGAGACAAGTAAGGAGGCAAAGTGGTGCCCCAAGTACAAGTGTCGTAAGTGAAGAAATTCAATTTTGAGAAGAGGTGAATGGACCCTTCATGGACAAAATGTGTCCTGGTGAAGTATCAAAACATAAAAAACTGACAGAGACCCAGTTGAGTGCTCGGTGAGAGCTTTACAATGGTGCGGACGATGTGTCAAACGGGGCTACGGTTTGGTCGCAGCGGGCGAAAGAAAAAATAGGGGTTTTCTTCTAATAGGGTGTTTTCCCTCCAAAATCATTCATTTGCTTGTGTAGCTGTGGTTAATGTGGAGAGGAGAGAAGGCCCTAAATCTTGCGGCGATCGCAGCTGACAAACTGACCATTGGAATTGTGAACCGTCAGTTGGAGGTAAGAGGCCTAATCTTAAGCTTTGTTTTTGATGGATTGAAGTTGTAGATTAGGGCTTTAAATCTCAGTAAGTGTCCCTACTGCATCCTTACGGTCGGGTCGCACTTTTCTGGGGCAAAATCTGCGATCTGGGATGCAGGTTTTGGCCTGATAAGTGTGACCTGGCCCAGGTTTGGCCTAAAAAGTGCGACCTGTGAGATGTGGGGGTTTTAGTGTTGTTATGGGTTGAGATTCTATTTTGATGTAAGTTAACTCAGTTTTGTTGATCTAGAGGCTGAAAAAAATGATGGTTTTGTGCAGATATGGCAGATCTACGGGTCCAGTGGAGAGAGAGAGACTTAGATACATTACAGACGGAGATCCAGGCGGATCAGGGTGCCCATAGTGTGTTGGCTAGGTATGGGGTTCTGAAGTTTTTGGAGAACCCTTTGATGAGGGAAAGAGAGCCCTTTTTAGCTCATATTATCAGTTATTGGGATCCAGATCAGGAGGCGTTTGTAGTGCAGGGGCACAGGATCGAGCTGACGGTACAGGATTTTTATTTCTTGACTAGTATCCCACCATTAGGGATGGTGAGAAATACACAGCCAGTGTTACCACGTGGGCGTAACATTATGGAGTTTTTTGAGCGAAATTGTCGATCGGGTGTCCGAGTCAAAGGGACTCGGATATCTATTGGTGATCTCGAGAGGTTGGAGACCCGGGCGGTGGCTGTAGCAGTGTTGCGGATCTTGGTAAGCCAGGCATTCCATCACATCACTGGAGGGCAGATGATGATTGTGGAGAGTGTACTGAGTGGGACCTACTATGGGTGGGCCCAGATGATGTTGGTGTCGGTGAAATGACAGCTGTCGTTATGCAAACGGCAAGTGAATCATGATTGCGCCTATGGGACGATGTTGTGCTCTTTCTTCTGTGAGAAGATCCTGACCTTACGACCTTGTGTACAGTTGCCTGATGGAGGGCCGAGAGAGCCCCGGATGCGTCGGTGGGGACGACTACTGTGTAGAGGAGGGGGAGGGGTAGTTGGATGGGTGTGCCGACCAGAGTTCTTCGTGCATTGGGATCAGATGCCATTATACATAGACGACTATCCCTATAGTGGGATGAGTTATTGGGGAGATCCGGACTTGCCGCTTCCGCCTGGACGAGTGTGGGGGCCCGATGGTAAGTGACAAGCAACTAATATTTTAAGTTTATTTTAGAGTCTTGTGACTAGTCTATATGGGGCTAATCGTGATGTTTTGTGGAATGCAGATATAGCTCCGGTAAAACCGGCCAGATATATGGGACGACCTGCGGCGACAGGAGCTATAGGTGCAAGTGGTTCGAGGGCGGCGTAGAGCGAGGATATGGCTGCTCTGGTGGAGGACATTCGTCGCAGATGTGAAGGGCTGCTGACCGGTGTATCAGAGCGTGGTTGGTAGGATTTAGACGACCAGTACATAGAGTTATGTATTGGGCTACCCTCAAAGTGGTGGGGGATCATGCGACGCATGGCGATGGCCAGTCAGGTTGTGCATGATCTGTGAGTGGCGGGAGGAGAGACATTGGCTCGGAATCCTCTAGAGAGTGATTAGATGTAGGGCAGGGGGTGCCCCCCAGTGTCTATGTAGGGGCAAGTGGTGCCCCGCATTTTGTAGTTTTGTTATTGTAACATGCTATGGGCATGTCGTATGTTTCAGAGTAGATGGACTCTAAAACTCATGATATATAATATATATGATGCATATGCATTTGATTGGTGGTGTTAAATGTTATTGTGTTGTGTGTGATAAATGCCAGTCCAGAATATGATTTTCCATTTGATCTACGTAGTGATTTTGATCTCGTGGTATGTGGTGAAATGTAATGAATCTAAATTCACGTATCAAAAGTTTCACTCGTAAATATTGTCAAAACAGGAGGGGTTTATGCACACGATAGACACTGTTAAGTTGTAGGACAACAAGAAGGGAATCTAAATGAACATGTAGATGGAGGATGCAGTGAGAAAGGGCATCGGTTAAGAGACCATGAACTGCATCATATTCGGCCTGATTATTGGTGGTCGTACCAATGCAGACTCCATTTGCAAGGACCAGGGTATGCGAGGGGGTAAAGATGGCCCATGCTGCAGAAGCGAGATGATGGGAATAGCGACTTGCTCCATCTTCATAGCCCAGATGAGGTCTGGACAAAAGGGCCAATGTAATAGTCTCATAAGTCAAGAAAGGGGAAGGATGAAACAAAGGAGGGCAACGTGAGTAGGGGATAGACCTCCAATGATGGCTACGGGAGGGAGCAGTTCGGGTAGGAAGTCTAGGACTCATGGGTCGATGAGAAGGAGAGGAAGAAGGACGATGGGAGGGAGGGCGGGTACTCAGGTTGCAATGAACATCGAAGATACGGATGGTATGATCGTGATGAGGAGAGGGAATGGGGGGGTCAAAGAGACCAGACGAGGCTGCAAAGGTACCGAAATCATCAGTATGGGAAGAGATGCGCAGATACGGGTCATCACGGGGAATGAGAGAAGAGCAAGTAAAAATATGGTCAAAAGATGATGAACCCGTGTCTGGAGGAGAATCAAGTGGAATAGGTGGAGTGGGTTTAGAAGGAATGTACGTGGGGGAATGCGCGGATGATGATAGGTATAGAAGAGGAGCAGCGGGGTCAGACATTTCAACATAAGGGGAGGAATGTCAATGGTAGCAGGGGGACCCTCAAGTAGAGTGGACGCATAATGAGAAAGGATGGGAGAGGCGAATTGATTTTGTTCAACCTCGTACTCGCGGATGACCTCTAAAGAGGCTTGGTAATGGGTGAGGTGAGGACAATGGTGAGAATAATGGCCATGAACACCACACAGAGCACAGGGTTTGTTGGTGCGGAGAGTCTTCGGGTTCTTAGCTACAAATGAGGAAGAAATAGAGGTTTCAGGGATCGTAGATTCAGGGAACACGACTTTAACCATGGGTTGGATACGGGGCAATTCAGGACAAGTATGGGTGGGATGACCGATACCATCACACAAGGCGCAAGGCTTGGTGGGTGGGGGCAGGGAAGGGTCAGGAGTGGTGGCCTTGTCATTGGATGCCCCCTTGCGAGTTTTTCGTTTCTTGCCATTAGCTGTCGCAATATGAGGAGGGTTCTGCGGAGGGGCTAGGGGCACTGTGGTGGTGGAAGAAGCGAAGGGAATCAGTTGTACCAGTTTCATGGCTATGTATGGTTTGGGGTGGCCTGGTGGGGTCTCAGTAGGAGGAGTAAGATACCATACCTGAATAGGGAAAGGGTGGCCATGACGGGGACCGAATAGACGCTGGGGGGCGGGCCAATGAACGGTATTTGACTGGTGGGGTAATGACCAGGGGGGACGGCTCCCATATGGTGGAGACTTGAGGGAAAAAACTCAGGGGGTGCCAGAGTGTGATGGGAAGGGTCAAGTGAAGAAGGGTCGGTTGACTGAAGTGAACGGCTAGGAGCAGGAGGCGGTGGGCGAGATGGAGGTTGCTGACTAGCCATAGCAGGCTGTGGAAGACCAGCCTAAGACGATTGCATCATGCAAACATTCGCTGAGCTGGGGTCAAAGACTGGAGGAGGGGGAAGGCCAGGAAAAGTTCCAACCAAAGAGGAGTCTTTGTAGATTCCAAGGGAAACACTGGTTAAGGAATCAACCGTTGGTTTATTGGTGACAGTAGAGATGGTGGACTCAGGGGAGGTCTGAGATTTTGGTTCATGGTAGGTTAATTGGTCAATGGTGACAATATTTCCATTATGGGGGAAGAACATCTTGTGGTGGACTGCGGATGGGATGGCAGACATGGAATAGGTGTAACTACGCCCCAAAAGGATGTTATAGTCAAGAGGGGCGTCAATTACTTCAACGTCGACACAAACAGTCTTGCCGGCAAGGGTAATGGGACAGTTACGGAATAGGTCAATGGGTTGGGAGGCATGACCATCCCATGCGTGAAGGGTGATGGTGGAAGGGGCCAGTTCAGGGGATCCGAGTTGTTTCCAAACCAAAGCGTACATTACGTAGGTAGATGCCCCCTCATCAATAACACACCGAGCAACATTGGTGTTTCGGATCTTGACTGGGATTTGGAAAGCAACCGAAGGAGGAAGAGGAGGATGTTCTAACTAACGGGCGTCGAAAACAATCAATTGGTCATCAGCAGGATCTACAGCGCCCATGGCAGATAGTAGAGCCTTCTTTTGAGAAGGACACGACTGGAGGAGCTCCAGTGTTGAAATGGCAGCCGGAGATTGGGCTAGGTCATCTACTATGCTGTATGAATGAGCAGCCTGACCAGAGGCAACATTTTGGTGTAATGGTCCCTTAGGAGGCTTGGGATGAACCGCGGCTTTGGGCGGAGGGAGTTGTAAGGGACCATTTGGTGTCGATAGAGGCTCTGTAGGACCTGACGATGGAGACTCAGAGACAGATGTGACGGGAGGTGGGGAATAATGACGGGACCGAGTTTGAAGGTTGAGGTCGACAGTGAGAGGTGGGTCGAAGCCATCATGAGAATATAGTAATCAGAGGAACCAGAAGGGGAAGGTTGAGTGGTTACTGGGGCGTGAGGTGGTTGAGTGGCCACAAATCCTTGTTGCGGGAAAGGATCAGTAAACACAACAGGTTGAGAAGTAACGGGGGTGGGAGGGGTAGTAGGGGAGGAGTGATCTCCCTGTACGGTGGCCTGAGAATCCCAAAGTTGCCGCATTTGTGGTAATAAGGGACAATCGTGAGTGTAGTGACCATAAACACTACAACACGAACAAGGCTTATTGGTGCGAAGTGGCCTGTCCGGCTTGGGCTGAGAGTCCGGTGGCTGGTTGGCAGTGGTAGAGTCGATATTGGAAGGATTGGGTCCACAATTACCAGAAGCGGATTGATTGCCTCTTCTCCTTCTTTGAGAAGGAGGAAAAGTAGATGCCCCCTGCTGTGAAAATACTTGCCCTGGAGGGGGTAGTAAGTGCGGTTGTGGGGGTGGAGAAGGCAAGGGAGTGGGAGTTCCAAAGGCTGGAGGAGCTGGGACACTAGGTTGTGGATATGGATAAGGAGTAGGGTGGGCAGCAGTAAGGTAAGCAGGGGGGTGGGAAAAAGGAGGAGGCATGTCGTAGCCTGAATACATGCTGCGTGGAGGGGAAAAAACACTGGAGGGGCTGGCCTATAGAGGAAAACCATGGCTCGGAGGAGGTTGGGTAGAGGTATGTGACAGGGCTCCAACGATACCGTCGGTAGAATGAGATGCCCCCAAGGCATTAGGGCCACCGGGTTTGGGAAGGTCAGGAAGGACGGTATAGACATAACCAGATTGGGCGTAGATAAGGTCATACTTCAAGGCGATTTGGAGGGCGGCTTCTTCAGTTTGGGGAAAATGGGATGTGAAATCTTTGCCAATGGGAGGTAAGAGAGAGTGAAGGAACCAGTCCATGTAAACCCGATCTTCAAAGGGGGGAGCTCGACATAAGCTTCGTCTGCGCCGCCATTCCTGGACATGAGCGGAAAGGCGGGTTGAGGAGGATTGACGGAAGGAGGTTAACATCTCGGTACTAGTGTCTTATCAGAGAGGGAGCTGGAAATAAGATAAAAAGGCTTGGGCAATGGTCACAAAAGTGGTATGGGAGGAGGTGGCCTGTTCAACATACCATTTATAAGCTTCGTCTGTAAGTGTGCGTTGGTACAATCGAAGATGAATAGAGTCATTAGTAATGGAATTGGAGGAACACCACATATGGAAGGATCGGATATGGTTGGAGGGATCCTCACTAGCAAGGCCTTCGAACTTGGGAATGTCAGAGGGGAGCTTGGTTGGCATAGCAGGCCAACTAACATCGTGGCAGATAGGATCATTAATCAGCTGATTGAAGTCGGGGAGACTAAGGCCGACCATATAAGGGAGTAATGGGGCAATCGAGGTAGGTCCCGAGGTGGTTCCACTAGAAACAGACCCAACAGTAGTACTGGGGTTACTGCTGGGGGTAGGCCCTGAAGTAGACATGGTGAAAGTGACAGGGGGAGAACCAGAACTAGGGGGAGAACCCGAACAATCAGGGGAAGAGTCGGAGGGCGGACTCGGGGGAGGACTTACTCTATGACGATGGGAAGGAGGAAGTCGACTGAGCAGAAACTGAATGTGAAGGTCAAGAAGTCTCCGGGAAAGGCGCCTTGGGGGCGCAATGATGACAGGAAGAAGAAAACCGACAAGGGCAGAAAGGGAAAAAATCAAGTGAGGTCAAGGGCAGAAAAGGTGCAGTGACAATTGATTTTAGAGTCTTTGCTAGGCGGTGTTAACCAAGTGCTTCTTCACTTAGGGTCAGTGTGTGGCGTGCGTTAATTTTAATTGTTTAAACCCAGACGTTTTGAGAGTAAAAGAAAAGGTGTGCTGCGTAATGGAAAAGAAATATACAGTAAATAAGACTGAAAAAACATAAAATTAACAACTAATAATGCAGAAATCTAACCCAAAAAAGGCGGGTCTCTAAAAAATAGTCTACAAGAGGAAAAAAACCAGGCAAAGCACGCTAAAAGAGGCCAATAGATCTAAGGTCCGGAGGGAATGGGATCTAAAGGGTGAATCTGATGAAAAGTGGTGTAGAGAACAACAAAGAGGCATAGGCAAGGTTGCTGCTAAAAAGGGGGAGATCAACTGAGAGATCGGAGAGGTAAGGCAGTGGCCTTAGAAAGGAACCCAAACAAAATGAAATGAGGTGGTTTTGAGAGGGAGAAGAGTTGATCTAAATGGATCTGAAAAGGAGGTATTAGATCTGAGAAAAAGAGGGCTGAAACTTTGGAAATTCAGACATTTGAAACAATAAAGACTCGTCCACAAAAATTGGAGGGTACTAGAGCCCTAAGGGGAAATATTCCCTCTTAGGTGAGTGAAGCAGATCAGAAACAAGTCCAAACGGGCAGAGACAAAGGCTGGAAAACCCTGACAGAAGCTTCAGACAAACCCAGAAAAAGGGCTGAAAAATTTGCAGAAAAAGTGCAGGTCGCAGGTTCTGACCTGTTTTCAGTCCAGGTCGTAGGTTTGGGGCAGAAAAGTGCGTCCTGAGGCTTAGGTCACACTTTTTGGGCCAATAAGTGCAACCTGTAGATCCGGCTGTCTCGGCGGCAGATTTCAGAAAAATTTTGTCGTCTCAGCTGCGATTGATGTCTGTCACCTGCACAATAAGGCCAGAAACACACGGAAGTTAAAAATTTGACTATTTAAATGGTTTTAGGGGTGAAAATCACCATAAAAATAGGAAAAACAGAAAAGGGAAGAGAAACCCTAGGGTCTGAAACAGCTGGATATGCAGGAATATATAAAACGATAGTGGTCGCAAAAGAAAACTCGTGTGGAGTCGCCAATTTGTAGTATGAATCTTTCGTCGTAAAAGATCCCTTTAGCTACGCATAAAAAATAGCCCTAACATCGATTATGGCTACAAAATATCTTTAAGTCTGCTGCATAAATTCATATCTAAGCACAAAAAGACATTAAGCATATAAAATACAGTATGGCTTCATGCATCCAATAGACAAGGCAAGAACAAAGTGTTTAAAAGAATGATTTGTATTATATTAAAGAATGGGGCACCTGAGAGGAAAACAAGAAAGTTGTTTTCCGGTTCTCCTCAATGGGATGGGTTCTTGGAAGTCCTCAATGTTTCATATCTGGAATTTCTCTCTCTTATGGATGTGGAAAAGGAAACATAGAACTCAATGGGAGTTCACAAAGAAAAATAGAAAATGGTGACCAGGAGAAGATCCAGAGTGATCTAATGCAATGAAGGTGACTAATGAATGGGGAAAACCCCCCTATTTATAAAAAAATATTGGGGCGGTCTAGAACTCGGTGCATGAATAAAATATTATTAATCGAATTCTAGAAGCACCTTTTAGGAATATTTTATTATATTTGTTGGAGGGAAAAGGATTCTTGACTTGGGTCAATTCCTTTATTTATAAATAATAAATAAATAAATGATTTATTTATCATTTTAGGGGAATGATAGGAATATAATTAAATAAATAATGGTTTATTTAATTATTTATGGATGATTTAGTCAAATTTAACTAAGAATATTATTTAAATAATGATTTAAATAACTTGTTCTTAGGAAATAAATAAATAAATAAGGATTTATTTAATTAATTTCCTTGTTTTGGGTTAGATATGACCAAATAATTTATTTTATATGGTGAAAGCAATTTTACTTAGGGTAAAATTGGTCTTACATGGTGTACTTGGGTTCATCTAATAATAATAGGTTAGATGACCAAAAAAATGGTGTAACAATTAATTATTTTTAATGGGAGCCTAAGTCTAAACTTAGGGAATTAAAATAATTAAAGGGTGTTAATAAACTAGTGTGTGAATCATCTATAAAAATAAGGATATCAAGTCAATTTAATATTAGTCATTGATTATCGATTTAATCTCGGCCATTGAAGTCTCAATGAGAAGATTATTAGAAGAATTTGATGGGCATTTAGAAAAACACACCGAGAGAGTCTAGAGATCGAATTTATGAAGTGAGCAGTGCAAAGTAGCCGGAGGATCGATTGAGTTGATTCGATTGCAGTGAGGGGCAGCGATAGTTCTGGTTGGAAAGTCTTTTCATGAGCTAGGAATACATAGTAGGGAAGGTAGAGAAGAGGACACAGAAGAGGCAGCGTAGCAACTATGCAGAGGCATCACAGGGCCATGCAGAGGCAATACTTCAGCCTCAAGAAGATCAATGATTTTTTTTAGGATCTTTCAGATCCAGTGTCGGGGTGTGAGACCGGAGGGGCCAGAAGATAAGATTTATCCAGCAGAAGATCTGACAAAAGGAGCTGACACAATTCCTAGCAAGGGTACTGACACAACTTTGCGTAGAGGTTGTGCATAGGTAGCGCGGGGATGTCCAGTTCAGCGTAGGGTTAGTGTCAGATCTCCAGTATTAGTGTGAAGACATTTTATTACTAATTCTCTATCAGTAAATTTCTCTATATGGATGGCTAGTAAGCCATCCTAGTTGTAATTAGAACTTATGCTTAATAATATCAAACCCTCAGTTTCTACACCAGTTTTCCTGTATTGGGTTTTTTCGGGGACTTTGTCCAAAAATAACGGTTTCGTGTGTGTTATTTTTCCTTCTATGATTTTTTTTCTGCATTTAATTTCCACAGTTTATTTAAGTGAAGGTTTTAGTGTGATGTATTCAGTGTTTTTCGTAGATAATTGCAAATAAATTGTTAAGTAAAAATTAACAATTAGGTGAATATTTTCCTGTTGCTGCAATACGATTCTGGTGTAGGAATTTTCACATGGTATCAAAGTTTTTATAGTAGTGTAGAGAAGCAATAGAGAATATCAGGAAAACTAACATTGAAGAGGAAGAGGGAGATCGAATAGTTACTTAGGAAATAGATCGAATCCCCAAGGGACTGTGCAGTCAATTTCCAGGAGGGAAATATTTGCGAGGAAATATATCTATGAGTGAGTGGACATAGAGGTAGTATTTTTGAGTCCATGATTTGTCAGCGATAGAGGGAGAAGCACAGCAACAGCTTCAGCACAGACCAGTTTTCTGTGGGATGTTTTTGTTTGTTTGTTTGTTTGTAGAATTTTGCTAGGTAGAAAAGTGCCAGAAAGAAGAAGAAGGCACATTTGAGGGAATTTTATACCTTAGTGAATTCCTAGCCAAGGGATTCTAATTCTTAGTTTTTGAGAAACATTTTTGATGCGCATATCTACTAACTCCACTAGGGAGTGCGTAAGCCATGATAGTAGCCGCACAAAGGAGAGAGAGGGAGAAATTCGACATTTTTTTTAGTTGGCAGATATGGCAGAAAATAGGCTAAGAGATCAAGATTATTTGGAGGGAGCCCCTAACTGTGTGACATGAAAAGAAAGGATCATATGCTTGTTAGATGAGCGTGATCTTAAAGCTTTCATCGATGGCGTGGTAGTTGTCCTGGTGGATGTCGATCTGTTGAAATCATACAAGAAATATATAGAAAAGGAAAAGCGTTTGAGCCTTGACGGAGTGATGGATCATTTCATATGCTACATTGCAAGAAAAGGGTCTGCAAATGAGATGTGGGATACCTTAGCAACAATATATGTGGAATCTTCCGAGTAGCGGAAGATGTTCTTGCAGGAGAAGGAATGATCAACACGGATGTAGAAGGGAGAGTGCATTGATCTGCTCCTGTCTAAGCTTCAGGAAGCCTGAGATCAACTGGTAGTTGTGGGAGATGTGCCTCAAGCCACCAAGATGGTCACATTATCCCTAAACTCAATTTCAGATGAATGACTGGTCTTCTTCCAAAGCATCCTAGGTAGATAAATTATACCTGATTGCGAGACGATGTGGGATTATCTTGAGCAGGAAGAGATGAGGCGAGACATGATCAAGTGTACTATTGATGGAAACAAAAATAGTGGGATGAAGCCCAAGGAGGAGGAGGAGAATCAATGAAACCCTTGCATCAAAGGGACAATAGGAGCAGTGAAGATGGAAAAAGGACGTTTCAAAGATCAAGTGCTTCCAGTGTGGGGAGCATGGTCATTACACCACATAGTGTCCTCTCAAGAAGAAGGAAAAATATGAGAAGCATGATCATCAGGCTGCAATCGCAAGGATTGAGGAGGAGGAGTGATCTGAAATGACTGGATCACAGAAGCCAAAAATCTATTAATATTGTATTAGTTTTGTTTTGCCGAGGGTCTTTTAGTTTTAAAAACATGTGCATAATTGGTTCATTAGTTTGCATAAGGATTAAGGAGTTTTTCCATGATTTATATATGAAATTTAGTGAATTAGAAGCATAAAATAAGAATAAATAACACTGAAAATAAGTGTAAAACAGAGAAATAAGTCGCCACATGAAGTTTACATAGCAGGCATGATGAAGTAGTTCACCCCTCCTGGGCTACATCTATTGGTCCAGCTCCCAATGGCTTGTCCATCTTTCATTATGCTCAAAATTTTACTATTACATGTAGTTATAGTGCTCTAATGGCTGTTTTATCTGCACCAATGGCTTCAGGATTCTCCAATTAGTCAAAAATGACTCTTCATTCACTCATAATGGTCGAAAATTGAGCCTCCTACACTTTTCCCAATATCTTCTAAGAAAACTCCTCTAAATGTGGAGAACACTAGTTAACTGGAGTTAAATTAGGGCTGACCGCCAAATTTGGTACGCTCCTATCCACTCCGCCAATTATGCCACACAATTAATGTTACAGTTAGGGTGGTGGCCACATGTGCACCCCCAATCGTTAGTTAGATTGATGGTTAGTAGAACCTTCGCTCATGACTGCAGTTAACGATGGATTGTAGTTTGTTGTCGTTGAGTTAGGCTCTGACCACGGGGAGTGGGCTTGGCTTGACCGTGCCATGTAACAAATTTCGGGGATTGCTAGCGGGTTGAGACTACCGGAGGTTCCCAACCCCAAAACATATATGCGGTAAATGTTAAGTCAAAACTGCCACCCTACATTGTTAAGAAACAACGTGTAGTGGAGTTGGTAAACTGTGTGCGTGCCTAGCGGGAGGTCAGGGGGTCGAGCCCTGCGACCTCAATAAAATTTTACAAAGAATTTCAGGGCCACGTGGCAGCTTCAGGGCTTGCCATGTGGCACCTTCTCATTGGCTCCTCCAAACACATTAAGCCACTAAAACCATGACACTTGTCAAGAATTGACTAGTCCGGTAGAAGGAATATTTTTGGGAATATTCTTTTTGCTGACTGTACAACCCAGTCAAACCTAGTCAAACTGTCGCAAATTTAACTATTTTCCATTTCAATCAGAACACAATATATTCCTCATACGACATCAATTTTTCTAACCATTCATGGCGTCAGAATCAGGAAGACGAGATCTACGCAACCATCTCGGTTTCAACCCAATCCTGTAAATTTAAATTTTGAGAAAAAATTATGAACTCCTAATCATTCCTCCCCATTGGGAAGATTTTGGACCCCAAAGGACTTGATTACCTATTCAGTAGATGAGGTTACAAATCCCTCACCTTTCCAATCTCCATCCATTTTTCCTTGCTTGGTTTAGTTCCTTTGAGCCCAACTCGAAGGTGGTCAACACTTCCCCTCTTTGATGCTCTTGTCCTCCTATCAAGAATTGTATCTTCTTTAAGCTCATCTAGAAAATCTGGCAAGAAATATTCAATAGAAGGTAGCTAAACATCACTTCCTTGATCATCGATCAAAGGAGGCTCATACAAGCATAAGTTTTCAACATTAACAACTGAATACATTTGCAGGTAAGAAGGAAAATCAAGTTGGAATGCATTATTACCAAATTTTTTTAAGATCTTGAAAGGACCATAGCGAATGGGTTTGAGTTTTTTTACCTTCCCCTTGCATCCTTTCTTTGCTAATGTGCAACCATACCTCATCTCCCTCTTGAAACTTGTGATCAACCCGGTGTTTTTCATGCCTCTCTTTGTATTTTATTTGACTTTTCTCAAGCTTTTCTTGAACTTGTTGATGTATCATCTGAATTTGCTCAATGAAATTTTTAGCCTTATCAATATCACTATGTCCATCAATTGCAAAATCCTTACCAAAGATGAAGTCTAATGGTGATTTTGGCAAATACCCAAAGCATGCTTCAAAAGGTGAGGTTTGTGTTGAAGAGTGCTTTGCCCAGTTGCAAGTGTGCTGAATGTAATGTAGTTGTTCATCCCAAAACTTAGGATGTTTGCTGCAATATCCTCTCAATAGATGCTCAAATGTTCTGTTCACCACTTCGGTTTGTCCATCTGTTTGTGGATGGAAAGAAATACTCTTTTTCAATTTTGTGTCCATCATTCTCCATAGATTTGACCAAAAATTCCCAATGAACCTAGAATCCATATCACTAAGAATAGAAGTGGTCAATCCAAAATGAACCCAAATATTTTGAAAATAAAGTTTAGTAGTACGTTCAGCAGTAATGGTTTTCTTACATGGCATAAGTATACACATTTTACTGAATCTATCCACAACTACAAAAAGATAATCATGTTCCTTTCTTAACATAGGTAGACCTACAACAAAGTCCATGGAGACGCTCTCCCATGGCCTTGATGGTACTGGTAGTGGCATGTACAATCTAAGCTTCCTATTACTAGGCTTACTTGTTGCACACATAGAAAAAACTCTTATAAAACATGACACACTATCTATCATGCAAGGCCAATAACAATACCTCTGTATATGTGCCACTGTTTTTCTTATCCCAAAGTGTCCAGCAATAAGAGAAGAATGAGCTTCTCTCATGACGCTTAGCCTCTCTCCTTGTGGATTACATAGCTTTCCCAAATGAAACAAAAAATTGTTATGCATGTGATAATCTCTTTCTTCAACTTGATTCCCTTCACTCAAAATAGCATACACATATTTGAAATCAACGCCATGTGCATATTGTTCTATGTAACTCTCATGTACAACAGAATAATTTTTGATTAAATTAGAAGCACTAATGATTGGTTTCGAAAGAATATATGTATCTTTATTGAATATACCTTTTTTGTACCTTATAACCAAGTGAAATTTTTGAATAAATCCCATCCACCTGAAATGTCTTGATTGCTGCAATTTTTTTTGCGACTGCAAGTACTGTAATGGTTGGTGATCGGTGTGTACAATAGTCTCTTTACCCATCAAGTAGTGTTTCCACTTCTTGACACTTTTTACCAACACATATAGTTCTTTGTCACATGTAGGGTAATTAATTAAAACACCATTAAAATTTTCTGAATGAAAGGTGATAGGCTTACCATGCTGCAAAAGGACCGCGCCCATGGCATAGTCACTAGCATCGGTTTCTATCTGGAATGGTTGTCTCAATTTTGGTAGTGCAAGGACTGGAGCTGAGCTGATCTTGTATTTTAAAGATTTGAAATATTTCTGTTTTTTGCCTCCCCATTGGAATATTTTCTTTACACTTGTCACTGCATGCATAGGAGCTACAATGGAAGAAAATTTAGCAACACATTTCCTCCAATATTGAGCTGCACCTAAGAAACTTCTTACCTCAATAACTGTTTTGGGTGTGGGCCAATTCAAAATGGCCTCCACTTTAGAAGGATCAATCGGCAATTCTCCTCCTACTACAATATGTCCCAAATAGACCAAAGAATTCTTTCCAAACTCACATTTTGACATCTTAAAAAACAATTTCTAAAATATCAAGCACTCTATTTACATGCAAGACATGATCTTTTCTTGTTTTGCTGAAAATCAAAATTTCATCTAAGTACAAAATAAAAAATTCATCAAGGAATGGTCACAAAACATTATCCATAACCCGCATAAAATTTTCCGGTGTATTACATAAACCAAAAGGCATAAATAGCCACTCAAAGAGTCCTTGTTTGGTTTTCAATGTAGTTTTTCATATATCACTTTTTGCAATTCTTACTTGATGATATCTACTTCGTAAATCTAACTTAGTGAAAAACTTTTCTTCTTTCATCTTATCAAGAAAATCATCTATTCTTGGGAGTGGGTAACGATTTTTTATCGTAATTTTATTCAAAGTTTGAAAATCTACACACATGTGCCAAGTCCCATCTTTCTTTGGTATCAAGACTATGGGTGAATTGCATGTCGAGGTGCTTGGCCTTATGATACCTTTATCCAACATCTCTTTGATTTGCCTCTTTATTTCAACATTCTCCATTATCGACATGCGATACATACCAATTTTTTGAAGAGGAAAATCCTGCTACAATTGAATCTCATGTTGAATTTCCCTTTTTGGAGGCAACTTGTTGGCTCCTGAAACATCTCATGATGCCCATTAACCACATCATATAATTCTAATTTCAACTTAGGATCACATCCCTCAAAATATTCATGATTAATATCAGCTTTGGGCTTAATCATAAGAAGAAAAAAATTCTTACTTCAATTTACCAGCCTCTTTACCTGTCCAACATTTATCAAAGCAATGTTTGTCTTCTTGTGGTATGCTCTAACAATGAACTCCTTTCCTTATTTGAATCAATTATACTTGTTCTCATGGTGATAGAAGATCACTTTCTTGTCATACAATTAAGGACTCCCTAATAAAATACTAGTTATGTCAAGCAGAACCACATCTAATTCAACCGTGTCAACAAACCTTGCAGTGATTGCAAACCTAAATATACGTTTCCTTGTAACCTATAGATTTTCATCCTTACAAATCCAACCTAGTTGATATGGTTTTGGATGTATTATGGTCTCAAGGTTAAGTTTTTTGACCAAATCTTCAAAGATTAAGTTTTCTTGTGACCCACTATCAAACAGTGTCAATCTTGGTATGCTTGGATATGACCCTCACATGAAACAGTTTTATTCTTTCTTCTTCATTTGGAGAGTATATGTGACAGTTTGATGTACTGGTACTGGGTTTAGTTTCAATTTCTTTTCCCTTCATGTTCTTCAATCCCATGGTTGTAATTTTAGTCTCATCACCTGAATCAGACCCTAAGTCATGTTGAGCTGTAGATTTTTTTTTTTGTTTCCCTTTGTTTTTTTTTCTATGTAAGCGTAATCTATTTATCAAAAAAAAAATATGTACAACAGGTCTCAACCAGAACCATGCCCGATTTAGAGGCATTTTGAACAAAATATCATTGTTGAGCACTGCCCTCCCTGAGGGAAACCAGTGCTGAGTGTTTTCCAGAAAAATCCCACACAGGGGAAGCCGTTAGTTCTGATTATACATATCATATTTGACAGAACCCAAAACCTAAACCTAAACATTATAACAAACATGAACATTCTCTTAATTACTGACAGAGACAGAGCAAAAAACCAGAAAAGGAGAGAGGCAATACTCGTCAGGTGCTTCTTCAACAGCCCTGCACCAGAGGGCATCCGGTTCTCCTTCTTCCGTGTACAGGTCCTCAATTGAATGAATCACCTTCCCAGTAGCATAGGGACCCTTTACTTCGCTCTCTTGATTTCCATTTCTCAGCTGCTTGCTATCATTCCCAAGTTCCCTGATTTCATTGAGCTGCTCGTCCTGTGCGTGACCAGTGTCAGTTTGCTTCACGTGCATCTTCAAGCTAGGCTGAACAGCCTCGCCTTTGCTGGCGTCATCCTGGTCTACATTAGCCACCACATCCTGCAAATTCAAGTAGCCAGCACTATGCCTATGAGCCTGGGCTGCCGAATTTCTTCCAGCCCCCCAATCAGAACTAGGAATCATGTCCCGAGGAGTCTCCCGAAAGGAAATCGTGACGGAGGCAGTGACTCTTGGATAGTTTAGAGAGCTGTTGAAAGAGAAATGCATAGTTTGGGAGTGAATAGGAGAATTCGGAGGTGTAGGGGAGCGAAATCTACGCCCAGAACGATGAAGACGACCCATGTTTGCTCTGGAAGTGCTGTCGGACGTTGGAGAAGTCGCAGCAAAGGTGCTGGAGGAGGTGGGGGAACGCCTCGTCTGGCGCCAGGAGGAGCCTCTTCTGCACCTCATACGGTGTCTAAGATGCGGCATGTTCTCTGTCAAGTCTGCAGAGTGGGGGTGCGAGAGCAGGGCAGGAGACTAGGGTGACTGCGATGGCCAATTCACCGTTGCAAGCATGCAATAGCCGACAATGGAATAGTGGAAACTGTCACTTAGCTCCAAACAACAGTGGAGCGTAGTTCTTTTTCCTGTAGCAGTGCACTCAGAAGAGAGCCGAGTATCCGGGGAGCAGCAACTCGTTACAGGCCTGGGAAGTCTACTGGAGCTGTGATCGCTCTCCATCCTGTTAACACAAAACCCCATGCTACCATAAATCCTTGGCATTAAAAAATCATAAATATGAGCAAACGACATGGCCAGGTCGCAGTGTGTGGAGTGGTCTCGAGGTTCGGAGGCTTGGTTGTGATGCGCGCCAGGTGGTAAATGCATTAAACTCTACTCTCTTCTGTAGATGCGCTGAAGGACATTTTCAAGGCAGGTTGGCATATGGCTTCCCATAATGCCTCCTGACCATCCCATCACCGTAATGCTCTTCATAACCACCCGCATCCGGGATTTTGTTTCCCTTTGTTATTGGGTTTCTTTGGCCTCAATTCTGGATGTAGTTTCTAACAATGAGTTTCATCATGGCCTTCCTTTGAACAATGTTTACAAGTCAATTTTTCTCCCTCTTTCTTAATATATGCATTCTTTTTGTTTTTACCTTTTGCTGTCTTTTCCTTGTATTTACCCTTAAAATTTTTCTTCCTACCATCTTCAGGAATGTTCTTCCCTCTAGCTTCTAGATGTGTGGCGTGAACACAAACTTCATCTAGACTGGTGGGGTTAAACATGATAATAGTATGTTCTAGGTAGCTATGTAAGCCTCATATTAACTTTAGGAAATTTTCTTGGGTATGAAAATCCGCCCCTAATAAAAGAGCTCTTCTCCTAAATTCCTGGGTGTATTCTTGCACATTTTGTCCCTTTAACCGCCCAAAGTTCTGCCAGTTCATGATGGATTTTTGCATATGAGCTAACAGATAAAACTATCATTTAATAGCAACAATGAAATATGACCATGATAGAATAATCTTACCATGTTTTTTGATTTCCTCCTGTGTCTTGGCTTCCCACCAAACAAGTGTTGCATCTTCCATTCTCAAAGAAGCTAATTGAATTTTTTTATCATCATCTTGAAGGTTCTGTATTCTTAAATATACCTCCAATTGTCGAATCCAATTATCTAGCTTGTTTGCATTTACTTCACCATTAAAAATTGACAATTTGAACTTAACATCAAGCTTTAATAAAGGAGATTTACTAGTGCTCTTGGAGTTGTGTGGTAGAAGAGGAGGATGATGATGATGAGGGTGAATATAGTGGCCCTCCATTGCCTCCATTTTCTGCATTTCCCTTCTTTGACTTGTTTTCATCATGTTGACCTCCTAAAGATCATTTTCCGTCATTTTGGAATTTAGATCCTTCTCCTTCTAGTATCTCATTCCTTTCTTGATAAATAATTCTAACCATCCCAGTCATGTCAAGAAATGCTTTCCTAAACACTCTTTCTTCTTCCTAAGGGCCAACTTCTTCATGAATTTCTCCTTCCTCATGAGGCATGCTTAATGGAGCTTCTTCTTCTTTAGGAGGTGAACTAAGTGGTGGGGATTGTGGAAATATTTCTCTCCTTTTCTTTGGCTCCTTTTGAGACCCTCCTGCTTCCACCAATTTGCCTTCTCCCCTTTTGAGATTGAGCCTTGTAAGCATCTAAAACTTGCAAATAGTTAAAAAATTCTTTGCACTAAACAACACCAGAGAAAAAATCTAGCTCTGATACCATTTGATTTGAAATGACTGTATTAGTTTTACTGCGCTAAGCATCTTTCAGTTTTAAAAACATGTGCGTAACTGTTTCATTAGTTTTCATAAGGATTTAGGAGTTTTTCCATGATTTATAGATGAAATTTAGTGAATTAGAAGCATGAAATAAGCATAAATAACACTAAACAACAATGTAAAATAGAGAAAGAAGTCACCAAATGAAGTTTACACATCAGGCATGATGAAGCAGTTCACTCCTCCTGGGCTACATCTGCTGGTCGAGCTCCCATTGGCTTGTCCATCTTTCATTATGCTCAAAAGTTTCCTATTACATGTAGTTACAGTGCTCTAGTGGTTGTTTTCTCTACACTGATGGTTTCATAATGCTCCAATTAGTAAAAAAGGACTCTTCATTCACTCAGAATGGTCGAAACTTGAGCCTCCTACAATTTTGCCCAATATCTCCCAGGAAAACTCCACTAAATGTGGAGAACTCCAGTTAACTGGAGTTAAATTAGGGCTGGCCGCAAAATTTGGCATGCCCCTATCTGCTTTGCCAATTAAGCCGCGCAATTAATGTTACGGTTAGGGTGGTAGTCACATTCGCACCCCCAACCATTATTTAGCTTGACGGTTAGCGAAACCTCTGCTCGTGACTGCAGTTAAATATGGACGGTAGTTTGTTGCCATCGGGTTAGGCTTTGACCATGGCAGGTGGGCTTGGCTTGATCGTGCCATGTAACAACTTCCAGGGACTGTTGGCGGGTTGGGAACTGTTAGGGTTCTATAAATATAGGATTCGTAATTTTGAATTGACTTTTGATAGTCTTGTAAAATATGTACATAACTTGCTTTCTGCAAGTTGTTTTCCCATATTTTGAAAAAATAAAAAATAAAAAATCAAATAAGAGGGTAAAAAAGTCCTAAAAGAAAGATCTGTTGGGT
Source organism: Pinus albicaulis (assembly GCA_034641835.2). Lineage (NCBI taxonomy): Eukaryota > Viridiplantae > Streptophyta > Pinopsida > Pinales > Pinaceae > Pinus > Pinus albicaulis. Next base: position 771,035,496 of record CM076583.1, on the reverse strand, counting down.
ATGTGTTATATTCTTTCCACGACGAAAATTTTTGGTCCTTAATTTCCGGTGGGTAGTCCACGTCCATGGTTTTGTGCATGGTTTTTCACATGGTATTGGGGTACGATGGTTTTCGGCCCCTGGTATTTTTGTAGATCCGGTCAAGGGAACTACGGTTATGTTCTAATCCAGGGTTTATGGATTGGGGTTTATGTATGCTTCGGCATGTATATATATGTGTTGTAACACTAAAAGAAATATAATGAAAAATCAAGTTGGTCGTCCCGATTTGGGATCCAGGGGAAAATCTCTGTGTTTATCTGTTTTATGTTTTATGCTCTCGCTATTGTTTATTTTCTGTTATAAGATCCGTGTGTAGATAATTTCTGTTCAGGGTTAAAACCTACAAGATCAAAGGACTTAAAAATATATAGACCCCAAAAGAAAAATATGAAAATAAGACATGAAAGTGTGCAAGTCCAAATGCCACTACTTTTTACTTTTTGCAAATTATTATGGCAGAGTGTCAATAAATGCCATAATCCATGATGAGTTAAACTGTTTAAAATTGACTTGTCATGTTTCAATTTCCATGTTTTAGATAGTGAATAAAGACTTGTCAGACAGTTTAATCCTGACAAATCAGTGGATAGATAGAGAATAATGAGGAGCTGAACAATATAATCTGAGTCCTCGGATGAAATAAGGTATAATTAGATAGTTTATGCTTTCAAAAGAATAAATGTTTCAAGGTTGCAAGCTTAAATGCACCTGCCAAAGGGAAGAAAAATGTTAGGGTAATGTTGGGTAGGTAGAAAGAAGTGGAAGAAAGCATGTAATATTCATCACCGGGAAAAAAATCACTAATTTCCCATTCCCTGTAAGTATTTAGTGTTTTAGACTATCAGTCAAATAGGCTTAGAGAATTTCTTTGACTTTTGTTGGGACCGGACCCAAGGCTCGATGACTAGTTAGTTGAAAATGTTAAAATCTTATGTTAAATCCCCATTTATCATTATTTATCCCTTATTCATACATTTTAACTAATTTTTATAAGTAAAGACTCATTCTTACTTAATGAAACATAAAACCCCATCTAATTAACTTCCTCCACTCAGAAACATACAAAAACCCTCAAAAAGACTTTATCCTAAGTAAATTGGTGAAATGATGAAAATACAAGCTTTGCTTTACTTATTCACTTTACTTAGTTATATTGTGTATTTTGTGTGCATTCCATTCCCCTTTCCATATTAACTTTTAACTTAGTTTATTAAATCCTTAAATAAAACCTTATCCTATTTATCTAATTCCCTATATTTAAATACCCCCAAAACCCCACTATTACAAAGATTTTAGACCAAAGTTATTACCCACATGTTAAATTAAAACCCAAATAAAATTCCCTTTGGTCTAAAACTAACTCTAAATAAATATCCCAGCCCCTATAGTTATTAAATCATTCAAAATATTTAATACTATATAATAAAGTAAAAGCAACACTAAATGAGTTTTATTTGAACATATCCTATGTATTTTGAAATGAAATACATTACCCCGCTTATCAACATTTTAGCCTAAGTTTTTGGATTATATTTTATCATTTTATAAAGGTTAAAAAGTTTGGAAGTGCCACCATGCAAAACTCCAGCCTATGCAAACAATGTCATTCCTCCCCGCATATTTCTAAATTCAATGTTTAAATAAAATAAGCTAAGGTTTATTTTAATTAAACATTAAACCCCGCCCCTATCCATATCTGCCACGATATATAAAGCCTCATGCTTTATATTGATAACCCATCATATAAGCACCATGTCGCATATACATTTAACCCCCATTATATTCCTTTAACCATTCTTATATCCGCCACCATATCAAAACCTTGGTTAAAGTCATGTTGTATAAAAGTTTTGAATTTTAAAACACCCACTTAACATTATCCCGGTCCCACCTTTGATTTCCTGCAACTCTCAAACAAATCCTGAACCTTCGCTCCCTTACCTCAGATCTGGCAGCGCAAGATCAATATCGCGTGGGAAAACTAATCGTCCGCCCAAACGAAAAATGGACACGAAATGGGCTGTATTGCCCATTCGTCCCTCTGCAACATGGAAAATTTATATTGGATCACGTTTTTTTGAGGTAAAACCAATTACCACTCAAAATGCATGTGATAACCACTATCCGATTTTTATTTTAAATCCCGAAACCACCTCCCGCCTTGACGCGACCTGCATTGAATGTCAGTTAATGCGATCAAATGAATATGATTAAACCTTTGTAAAAGCCATTTTATTGTTTAAAACTGCTCATTCAACCCTTTCGCATTATCTTCCGACTGATATAAGCACTGTGTAAGCCTTTTAAAGCCTCTAATTGCCCTTTTATGCCCGAAACCTCTGAATTTGACTAGAATTTACCTGTGAAAACTGTTAAAGAATTGTTCACCGCTCCAGAAGATTGCCGAAGACAACATTTCAAACTAGAACCTATAGAAAATCCTTTTTACAGTAAAAAACCTGCACTTAAAGGTATTTTTCAAAGAATTCAAGCCTACAAATTGATTTTAAACAGTTTTTGAGAAAGCCTATCCTCTAAATTGTAAAATTGAACAAAGAAAAAGTGCCTGAAATCACAAAAAATAGGCCAGACTCTGGAAAATTTTTCCCAGGAAACCCTGCTTTCCTCTGTGCCCCTTTTCAAGCGAATTTGATCAAATTTCACAATTTAAGGATCAAATTTAAAGATCTGAAAGGCTAAAACCTCTTAATATACCTTAAAACCCTATTTTTTAGTCAAACCAACTCAGAAAACCCCCGTTTTCTATTTTAGGCCAGTTTTTCATCCTCAGATAAACCAATTTGAGCAAAAAGCCCAAAAGAATCCAACCTTATCCTAAAAAACTTCTCAAATTTCCTCTTTGTTTGATATAAAAACTCCTGCAAACAATTTAATCTTATAGTAGTTATCCAAAATGACTAAGAAACAGAGCACAAGCAAACCTGTTAGATCCAAAACACTTAAATCCGAAGGATCCAAAGCCCCTAAACCTACCCTAGTCATCATTGCCAAATTTGCTGCAACAGTGAATCCTCTCCAACCACCTGTAGTTGCTATAGAAATCCTCCATTTGACTGATGTTGACTACAAAATTGTTGATCCTATTGTAGAATTCAACCTCTTGGATATACACAATTGGTGTTATGAAAAGTACTTGGACAAGGATGAAATACCTATTTAGGAGACTCATTTTCCCAAATATATAGTTCCATTGACCCACCCTGGCCAAGATCTTATCAGATTATGTCAAAAATATTATGAACCAAATCAAAGGGCCATAATCAATGCTGATAGAGAAATCCTTTTCACCATCGCAGCAGAGTCAATAAACCAAATGCTTCAATTACAGTTTGAGCCTCAATCACCCCCCTATCTATAGAAGCTTTGACTCAATTGTACTTAGGCCTAGACTTCCATGGGAAGTTCATGATATTTCAAAAATTTATGCCTTCCAATGTTGACATTCCTAAAATAAATCCTCCTTATTCCACTGCTAAATTCCCTGAAGGGTCTAGACATATCATCTCTATGCTCTCCTTTATACTTGGATACTTCACAGATGGACACACTGATGAGTCCATTCTAGGTTTCCTGTCCACCTTGTCTCCAGGCCAACCTCCATCAGTCATCTTTGACTTTGTTGGTTTCATAGCCAACAATATCCATCATCAGCTGATAAAATTACCCACTGAAGGAGTTTTTAGATACTCATCCTATCTGTTTCACTTATTCTTATTCTTTCAAGATGATAAATTTCCTATTGCATTACAAAAGATGGACTTGGAGGGTAAGCCTTTATCCATTATCTTTTGGACTTCCTTGCTTAAGAAAGAGGGTAGTGATTTCACCTACATAGATTTTTTGGACCTTTTTCTACATCTAGCAATGAACATTTTGAATAAAGCAGAACAACCCAGAATCATTGAGGAAATTAAAATAATCCTGCAACTTTCAGAACAAAGTAAAATGGGAGATTGGTATCTCTATGAGAAGCATACAGAGTTAAGAATTTTTGGATCCATCTTATTTCCTTATAATTTCCCTAGATATATGAGCATGAGAATTTTTGTGCTGGAGTATTTGAGACAAATTCTCAATTATGATTCTATCAACTTCATGGTTGCCAGAAAAAAGACCCAATTTAAGTTAAAGAATCAGGTTGGTCCCTTTATCATAAACCACAGAGATGCAAAAAAAGAAATCAAAAAGAGATTAGAAGAGTTTAAATTTCATGAAATTTTTCCATGGAACTATGATCCTCAAGGGATCCTAAGCAATCTAAGGGTAAAATGCAAATTAACACCCTTCGTACATGAGCTTAAGCTTGATATTGAGAAATTTTACAACCAAATTGAATGGCTAGAAAATACACTGACAACTATAGCAATTAATACATATACAATAGGTAAAATGGACACAGCACAAGCTCTAGAACTGGTAAAATAGTCATATACATCTGCAAAAAGAGTTAGAGAGGAAGGAGCCTATACAATAGAAATAACTACAGAAACAAAATTCAAACTGATCTATAATAAGAGGCTTAAACTTAGTTTAGTTGAAAAGGAGAAAGTAGCAATTGATGTTGATGAGACAGATGCTCCAGTAACCAATGATGATATAGCCACAACTATAATCAATGAAACCCTTATGGAAATAGAAAAGGAATCAACAGCCAATCAGAATGATACCCAGATGATTAAGAAGCAACATAACATGGAGTCCTCTTCCTCAAAAACAGCTGAGGAAAATGATTTAGACATCAAGGAGAAATACAAGCAGATAAAGCAGAAGAACGAGGAGATCAAAACAGAGATATATTCTCAATTCCTTAAACAAAAGCCTAGAAATCAAAATAGGCTATTGTCAGCCTTTGATTATTCTAATAACAAGATGATCATGTCATTTCTACAACCTACTACCTCCACACCTAAAACAACAATAGATTATAAGAAGGTGTACCTTGAGGTTGATGCAGAAACTGTCCATGAGCTAGATCAAATTGAATTTCACAGACAAAGCTCAGAGATGCTTTATTCTATAGTAGAAACCAAGGAAATGAGTGAAAATAAGCTACAGAACACCATCATTAATATGTGGGATCAGATGAAGATAGACAAGGCATATTTATATGCCAAGGATCTAAGGATTAAAGCCTTAGAGGAATTAGTTTTAGAGGTGGGATATGATCCCTCAAACATTCAAGCAGCAGAACTATTGATAAAGAAAAATAATGATGACATAGCAGCTTTGAGGAAACAACTCAAGCTTCCTCAAAGTGAGCATCCACAAACCAAGGAAATCCTTCAAGATCAAAGTGAGAAAGAAGAAATGATGAAGCTCATTCTTAAACTGACTGCTCAAATCAAAGAGATGGAGACCCAAATGGACCACCTTGTCAAAGAAAAAGAGACTGTAAAAGAACATGAGACTCCTATAATTCCTACAGTTATTCCAGTAATAACTACATCAGTGCCCTCTACTTTAGGAGAGAAATTAGCACCAAAGGGCCCATTGGCAACTGCAGTGCTAGTGACTTCAGCCACTACTTCAGCCACATACTCTTCTACTACAAATGTTCAACAAATAGATGAGGCAAACTAGATTGTTAAAGCTATGGAAGAACTGTCTTTAAAGACAAATGAAATCAACAGCTTGAAAAAGATGACTGAAAATCTTGAAGCTACAAATAAGACAACTCTGATAAATGCTAAAAGCCATGAACAGAAAGCAACCAGATTGGGAGAACAGATCAAGAATTTGAAAAAAGAACTAAGTTTCATTGAGTAGATTTCATATGTAAAGAATCATCTCTGGACTAACATAATTTAATCCATTCATAATCAATGGCCTTCAATTCAGGTTATATATGAGCAGAGAGATTTGTTGTTGGCATCCTAGACAGAGATACAAAGGACCAAAGATGAGTTGATTGATAAGCCTACTCAGGCTTTAAAACTCATTACATTTTTAAACAACAAGAATAGGGAAAAACTGGAAGAATTACAAGTCATGGACAGGACAGAAACAATCTTACAGATAAAAAAGGTTGTAACTAAGAAGAACTTGATGAATAATCTGGAAGAAAAATTTGAATCAATGAACATTGCCATAACAAAATTTATGGTAAAATACACAAACTTAAGAAAGAGGGGCCTACCAAACATCCATGTTTTTAATGAAAAAATTATGCCCCAGAAGGATTATGATAAAAATATTAGAGAATTTGCTAAAGATCAAGTTAACAAGCCACTAGCACAAGGCACTCCCACAGGGAAAGTCCTCCTTCAGTATTTTGAAGATCTCTTCTTTTTACAGCATGAGATTAAACATCTCTTTTTCATCAAGCCCACTTTTTCCAGATATAAAGAGGTTGATGAGAATTTCAGGAAGTTAAGGAATGTCAAAATTCCCAAGGAAGAGGGATGGCAAACTTTTACTGATTTGATGTAAAGGTAAGAGGTAAAACAATCAAATAAACAATTAAAATAAAAAGACAGTTTGCTGATTTTAATGTTAAAAGATAATTTTACAGCAGTAGATCAATTAAGCTAATCAGATGAAAGAGTATCAGGTAAATGGTATCAGATGAAAGAGTATCAGCGAAGGCAACTCAGAAGCTAGATATTTTCTAGCAGCCAGCAAGCATGACACCTTCAACTTTAAAATCTCCTTGTTTGATAAAGCAGTTCTATTTGTTTTGGATAAAAGAGGACAACTTGCTGTTTGTTAAGAAACTGTCCCTTTTATTATGTAATGATATTTCCCTTTTCCTAAAGATATTCCTAGAATTCTCCTAGGATATTTGTAATTACATTTTGTATAAATACTTCAACATTAGAACTATTCAGTGTGGAATAAAATTGTTGGAATTACTATAGACATTTTTGTTGAACATTGGAGGATCTTGTGTGTTTGAATTTGAAGTAGCAGACTGGACAAGCTGTCAGGAATCATAATTCAGGATCCCTGTGATATGCTGATAGGTGAAGTGCTTCCTACTTGTCACTGTTTCCTTTTATAAGTTTCATTCATTCATTTTATGTTTGTTTTGTCTGAATGTGTAACTAGGAGTATTACTACAAGATTAGTCAAGTGCTCCCTGTCTTTAACTAGTTGCCATTTTAATGTTTTCTTCTGATTTCCAGTGTAAGGAACCCTTAATTGCTCCTTCTCCTATTTGACCTCTCCCTTCTACTTCCATTTTCTGGATCAAAGGATCCTTAAGTGCCCTTTATCCTGATCATACCACCTCACAAAAAACACTTTCCCAAATCTTTGAGGGTTATCTATCTTGCCCTGAATACATTTGTACCTTTTTGGCCTTGATTTCTAGTACTGCTAGCTTGTTTAGACTCCATATCCCAATGGACAAATAGATTTATCTCTATCCTACCTCCAAGTGATTTTTTCCCACCAAACCCTTTAAACCAAAACCAAATTGTACTTTCATAACTAGCCTAATATTTTAAATCAAAACAAAGATAAATTTTAAAGAGAGAGCCCTCTTTGAATTCTAGGAAGGCTAGATCCTAGAATTTGAAGTAGGTTTGTGGTTACCTCTAGTGTTCTTTGACTAAAAAATCAAAATCCCACAACTTAAGAAATTACTAGAGTGATAACAGGACCGCCAGAAGTTCCCAACCCCAAAACATATATGCAGTAAACTTTAACTCAAACACGCCACCCTACATTGTTATGAAACAACGTGTAGTGCAGTTGGTAAACTGTGTGCATGCCCATAGGGAGGCCAAGAGGTCGAGCCCTGCGACCTCACTAAAATTTTACAAAGAATTTCAGGGCCACGTGGCAGCCTCGGGGCTTGCCACGCGATGCCTTCTAATTGGCTCCTCCAAAAACATTAAGCCACTAAAACAATAACACTTGTCAAGAATTCATTGGTCTGGTAGAAGGGATATCCTGGGGAATATTATTTTTGTTGATTGTACAACCCAGTCAAACATGGTCAAACTGTCGCAAATTTACCTGTTTTCCATTTCGATCAGAACACAATATCTTCCTCATACGACGTCGGTTTTTCGAACCGTTCACGGCACCAGAATCAGGAAGATAAGATATATGCAACCATCCTAGTTTCAACCAAATCTTGTAACTTTGAATTTTGAGAAAAATTTATGAACACCTGATTAAGGAGTTCCCCATTATTGCTCACATATCTCCTGGGGAGAATTGGGGTGATCTAGAACTTTAGTTCAGTAGAGTTGTAGTTGGGCACGATCCTTGAGGAGACCACCTCATGGATCAATACCTTACTACAAGAGCCCATATCAGAAGTAGCAGGATGGACCAATATCAGTTGGTGTAGAGGAGTGCTGAAGTGACAACACAGTGGCTAGAGAGCGCCAGAGTATGTGATCAGTGCAGAGCAGAGATGGCAGTAGTGAAGGAAGGCATAGCGTAGAGTTAGGAATAATGCAACAACTTCATAGGGTCAGCGCAGAGACTAGCATCAGTCAGATATTCAGTATCAGATGCATCATGTTGAAAAATTAGTTCAATGTTTGGATGCTTTTTTGTTGCATCAGGCTGCAGAGTTGTAGTGTAGTAGCAGTTGACATCAATATACAGGGTTAACAACAACATAGATGCATCAAAATAGTTATTGGTGGGAAGCAATGTTAAACATCAACAACGCAAAGGGAGATGTTGCAGAATCAATGTAGTGCTTTAGCAAGATGCATTACTAGAACACATTCCTTGCTAATAGGGAGTGTTGATTTATAGTAGCATCAGATGTGCTCTAAGTCTCAAATTTTGTAGGGAGGCTTATACACATGTATTCCAAAGAACCCAAAAATAACTTTGGGAAATTCTACCCAGATTGTGTTTTATTAAAGTAATTAATTATTTTTGATGGGAGCCTAATTCTAGACTTATGGAAGTAAACTAATTAAAGGGTTTTAATAAAACAAGGTGTGAATCTTCTAGAAAAAGAAAGATATGAAGGAAAGTTAATCTTAGTAATTGATTAGTGATTTAATCTTGACCGTTGCAGTCTAAATGAGAATATTATAAGGAATTGATGGGAATTTGGAAAAACACACTGAGAGATTCTAGAGATCGAATTTCTCAAGTGAGCAACACAGATTAGTCGAAGGATAGATCAAGTTGATTTGATTGTAGTGAGGGGCATTGATAGTTCCGGTTGGAAATTATTTTCCAAGTTGGGAATACATAACAAAGAAGGTAGAGAGGAGGACATAGAAGAGGAAGCACAGTAGCTATGTAGAGGTAGTGTACGACCACGCAAAGGTAGTGCTGCAAATTTTAGAAGATTAGTGATTTTGCTGAGTGTTATCACCCAAAAAAATTTCAAAACATCATTGTGTCAACTCTGTTTTTTATCATGGTCTCAAAATGGGTTTAAAGGTCATTTTAGGATTTGGTTAAGGGTAGGTTAGATTTTTTATAAGTTTAAAAGTCATCATTGAATTCAAATGAAGTCTTTAAAAGGTCCATTCATGGTCAAAAACCCATATTTTCCATTTAGGAGTCATTCCATAAGGTTTTGGGTCAAAATTTTGCAATTAGCCAAGAATCCTTGTTTTCGTAGCGTCGCTAGTTCAAAAAAGTGGATTTGTGCTACGAAAGTGCTAATAGTTTCGTAGCGCAAACTGGGAAAAATACACTGTGGGTGCTATGAAAGCGCGATTTCTTAACTATCTTAACAATTAAGCTGAAATATGTTAGAATCCGTTGGGAAATGATAGGTTAGTGGTATGATGAGCCAGTTAGTGATGAGATTCAATGTACTGACCCATCCTACAGTCATCATTGTCATGATAGGGTATGAATGAGGCATCATTCAGTTATGAGATGACATTTCAAATTCAAAATCTTGCCTAATTTGGTCATTCTTGTTTCATTTGCCTCCATACGAGTGTCTGAGCTCTGAAGTGGTCAAGCTAAACCTATGGTTGTTCTATAAAAAGGTTATTTTCATCCTAATCAAGCGAGGCTATTCCATATACTCAAGCAAGGCTATTCATATCCTAATCAAGCGAGGCTGTTTCATAAATTCAAGTGAAGCTGACAGGTTTTTCTAGGAAGCATGGCAGAAGAAAATAAATTCCACAGAGGGAGACATTGCTTAAGATATGAGCCTGAAAATATGAAGGCCATAATTGAAGACCAAATAGTGATGGAGGCTTTTAGCAAAGCAGGTTGTCTCCAGTTTTGTGAAAAGCTACAGGGTTGCTACACACAGGTGTCTAAAGAATTTGCCTTTCACTTCAATGGAACAACTACCAAAGTTGGGATGTTAAATGTGCCAATTACACCTGAGATAATTGCTTCTGTGACATAAATACCAAGGGGGCAAGAAAATTGGTTTAAAGGTTTTAAATTTGATATGGAACCATGAAAGGAATTCATGAAACCTGAGTATGCATATATGGACCTCAATAATGAAATACCTAGAAGCTGCATTAAAGACACCTATGAAAAGTTGTTGTTAAAAATTCAGAGATACTTTACATGTGAATGAAAATACCATAAGGTTTACACATATCATTTCAAACTGCTTATGCATTTCATAAGTATGATTTCACTCAATTTTCCCTTTTATTTGCATAGGATCCTTGCCAAAATGGCTGATAAAGTACAAGCCAAACCTGATGGTTGTGAAACATCTTTGTTTCACCATGGTTTGATGAAGTTATTGGTTTTGAATGAGCTTCAGAAAATAAGCAGGGATTTTTCTTCCTTTTTATTTATGAATGGTTTTGAGCTAGAAACCCTAAAACTAAAGGAACTCCTTCCCCACCAGTAGCAGAGTCTAGTCAGCCTGTGGTTGCAAAATCAAAAAGGTTTGAAAAATTGAAACCAAGGAAACAAGTTGAGAAAAGGACAGAGCAGACAAAATTTCTTGTTGCACCAACTCCATTACCTGCAAAAAAAATGACAAGGAGTGTCAAAGAGGCAAAACAGAAACAAGTTGCCAGCAAGCAGGAAATCAAAAGAGTGACAAGAAGCCAAGCAATGGCATTAAAGGGAAAGACAGTTGTTTCAGTTTCAGATGATAGCCCAGTAATTAATGGAAATTTAGATGACATCCTTCATGAAATTGATATAGAAGAGAAACCCATTGTGCAAGCTAATTTCATTGGAGTAGATGAACACAAACAGAAAAATGCTAAGTCAGCAAAGAAACTTGAACTTGAGGGTGAAAATGTAGCCTTTATCTTTCAAGCAAGGAAACCTTTAACTCGACATGCTAAGAAGCTCAAGGAAGGTAGAAAGGAGGTCCAAGAAACTGTTGAAACAACTGAAGTCCCTGAATAAGTGGTTGATCTCTCATCACCAACAGTGGAGCATGCATCCAACAGAAAAATGAAGGAAAAATAATAAATGACAGAGTGTCAACATCTTGAAGAGAAATTGAGGTTGGAAAACCAAGAGATTTTTATGATGAGAAAGAGGGCCAGAAAGCATAGTATTGAGAGAACATAGTTCAAAAGAATGAAGGCACTATGGGAAGGTCAAATTGGTTCTAGGTCTGAAATTTCAAGCAGTGCAGAACAGTTTTTCACATGGACAATTCCAGCCATCAAGGAAGCTAAATTTGTCAAAGTAATCAATAATCACTCAAGAGCCAGTAATAGAAGACTTAGAGATCAAGTGGAGGACTTGGAGCAGTAGCTGAAATTGACTCAGGATGAGTTAAAAAACAGAGGTGACAATCATTAAAAAGTCAAAAGCTAAATCAAGTAAAAATTAAGAAGGAACCTCGTGAAAACTGTGTTTTTCAATTCATATGACTTTTTGATTTGATGAAACTAGTGGTATTTCGAGTTTTGGCACATTTTTGGTTTTCATTTTGAAAAAATCTGGATAAAATTGCTCACTCAGCAGTTTCGTAGCACAAACAATGTAAAAAGAGTGAAAAGCGCTACGAAATTGCTGTAACAGTTTTTTTCACTCTTTATCATAAATTTTTGAAGGGAAAAAGTGTGGATTATGACCTAAAATTGATATAGGAGTTGTGTTAAATGATAATGAAGATAATCCTGGAGGAAAGAAACCAAAATTTTAAAGGTAAAAAGGTAAAAATGTTGTGCTACGAAAATCACTACGAAACTGTGTTGTTTTCGTAGCACAGGTCTATTTCAGCTAATTTGAACAACTTGATGAAGGTTTTGGATAGATGGGACTTAGGGAGGTTTTTGGGCAGATTTTATTTCAGTTTCTAACAGCAAATAACCTCAAAGTGATGGGTTCATGATGGTCAGAGTGTCTCAAGAATACAAAGGATCCTATGCCTAGAAAAGAGAGGACAGTTTCCTATTTTGATGGAGATCAATATTATGGTCATAAAGTGTTGAAGATTATCATCTGGATTCGACCATATGTGAATACACTTGGAAAATGATGTAATTTAGTTTAGATAAGGTTGTTATGAGTAGATATAAGGAGTTTGAATCCTATTTGTAATAGGACTGTTCATTAGATTTGCAGCTGTCATTTTGTAATAAATACCATGTCATATGGTTAGGCAAGGTGTCAAAGGTTAGGAATTCGATGTATCTATCTCAGGATAAGGTTATATTATGTTTTAAATGATCTATAAAAGATCAAGAAATCGAATATGATAAAGGTTGGACATTTTTAGCAAAGACTGTGTTTATTGTAAGTGACTAGTTTTCAGCTTAATACAGAGATTTCTACGTAGCCAACTTGAGATTCATAAAGAGTTATAGTGAGTTCTTGTTCGAATTTCATCTTTTTACTATCCTATTGCAGTGGTGTTTGCTTATGTTACTCAGAATTCATCTTTGATGCTCTGACTTCCTACATAGACAAATTGACTATGTTTTCTACATCGTCACATGTGTATCTCTTGACTAAACTCTGATATGCCTTAACTTCCATGCTAAGTAGATTTTTTGGTTTTACTGAAACTATATTGACTCCATAAGCCCAATTTGCACTTGCTAATGTGATTTACAACCAATATCTATCATTTTTCTTCTTATTACCCCACATAGAGTTAGCCATCTATATTTCTATCAAAAATCATTAACCCTTGAGAGAGCCCTCTCAGGTTGAGGAGGCTAAGCCTCAATCAAAATATTGGTTTGAAATAGTTACATGAGATTGATTTTATTAGCAGCCTATTAGGTCTAATTTTGTGATAAAATTTTGGTGCGTCTACCGGGAGCCTGAAGATTATACTTTCCTGAGATTTTGAAGCTGAACTTATGAAGGTAGCAGGAGCTTAGAAAGCTTTTCGAGGGTGCATCTACCTTGGTGACTCCATTTAAATTTTATACAATCAAAGGTGGCTTTGAGAAGGAGATATACAAGGAGTAATCCTCACCCAGTTCCACCTACTATCGTGGACAATCCAAACACCATTTCAAGAGGCAGTCAAGGCATTTCTGAAATATCAGGTACTCCATCTCATTCGAAATGATTGTCCTTTGAAATATTAGGATGTCCTGAAGACAAAAGAGTTGATGATAAAATTCATGAAGTTTTGCTTAGATCAGAAAGTGAAAAATAGATAACTGAAATTATATTAGACTTTCATAAGAGAGGAATTGATACCTGAACTCTAGTAACACACGAAGACAAATAAGATTTTTGGGAAGTTGTTACTTTTGATTTGTTGTTGGAAAGAGAGTCTTTAGATAAATTGAAAGAGCTTGATCCTTTTGAATTCTTGTTGAAAAGTAAATCTAGTTTACCTCTTCCAAATTGGAGCTTAATTGTTAGTGGCCCAAAAAGACCAAACAATCCTTCTCATAGTAGTTTGTCATCCTCTATTTCTGCAATCCCTAAAGCTACTACAGTCCCTCTAACTATGGCTAGAAATCCACCTGCTGCACCTACTAGATATGCCCTTCTTGTCCTTCTAGCTATCTTACATGATCTTCCTAGCAAATATGTTGCTAGAATCAAAACTTGGGGAAGTGATGAAGACATTACAACAGAGGAACATGTGGATCAATTTAATGATTTTATAGACAGGGAGGAGGTTTATGATGAAGATGTTAAGTTGAGGTTTTTTGCTCAGAGTTTTACTAGTGAGGTTAGGAAGTGGCACTACAAGGAAAAGACCCTCTAGCGGAGGTTATAAAGGAGGTTTTTAGTGTTATAAAATTGGCCAAAATTGTCAAAAAAACATATGCTACCACATCTGTTTCTGGTAACGGAGGTTTTGGCAGAGCTTTTAACGGAAATTCAACACAACTAAAAAAAAAGGGCAACTAGAGGTTATTAAGGATGTTTTTTCATCGGTGCTCTTATCAGGTTTTAACGCATCGGTGTGTATCGGTAGACAGTGCACCGGGGTGGTCGAAGGAGAATGCATCAGGCCATTAAGGAAAACAACAGCACCAGGCCTGGTGTTGGTGATACAATGCACGGGGCCATTCTAATTGGTCTTGGGATTTGAGCGATGCCCATAGGTCGTATAAGCACACCAGTGCGTGTATCTTTATGAGACACCGGTGCTCCATATCACAGAAAGGAACCAAGATTTATAATTGGTATTGGTATTCGTGCAGTGCACATGGCATCTACAAATGCACTGGTGCTTATAGATACATAAATTCCGTGGTGCGTAGTATCACACAAACGCACCGATATTTATAACTGGAATTGGTATTAGTGCGGTGCCCATAGAATCATAAATGCATCAGTTCATATAGACACATAAACGCACCGGTTTTCATTTTGTTTTTCTTAGAAACATCCACCTCTGACAGTCCAATTAATGTGATTGTTTTAAATTCATTATTTATCAAAATTCGACACATCTTATAACAATATTCATATTAATTACATTTTTATTAATGCATTTGAATGTGTTGTTTGGATTAATTTGTTATATCATATCAAAATTATTGTGGTTTTTTTAAATTCATTATTCATCAAAAGTCGACACATATATATAATCTTATAACAATATTCATATGAATTAAATTTTTATTAGTGCATTTGAGAACGACAATGGAGAACGCAATAGAATAAATTAAAACATATTTTATGAATATATATATATATATATATATATATATATATATATATATATATAAGACAGTCTTTATCATACAAAATGGGACAATTATTCGTATCCCTTTGTCTTTCAATTGGGACACTATGTCCATTACATTAAACAAAATGGTTGATTTCACAGACATATTTCAAAAAATAAAACACCTTGCTTTGATATCCAAATTAAATAGTGATCATAATTCTTCGCTTGAACTGTTGTCACTGCTAGAGCCACTTCCATGACTTGGGTTATTTTCAGGAATGTTATGTTCACAGTGTTGATTGTTTTCTTCTTCTTCACTTTCCATCTACAAACATAAAAATAAACTGAAATGAGTGTATATACATTGGTGATAATAATGAAAATTTCAATATTAAATAATATACATCAATGTAAATCGAAAAGAAAAATGACGTACCACAGCAACAATTGACTCATAAACCATACACATTCTTTCAAAACCATGTACCATGCCATCTTTCAAAATTTCATCTGTTGGCACAGTTCCATACTTTGTTTCCTGCAAGTTTTATACCCCATAAAAAATCATATATTTAATATAAAAGATGTTTTTGTTCTATTAATTATAGACAGAGCTAATTAAAAAAAGATCGATAGATGCTTACAAATTCCACAATTAAATTCTGATATGCCAACATATACTCACAACCCATATCTAACCCAATTTCAATCAATTCTTCTGATGGTTCTTCTTTGTATGTTAGCACATGTTTGAAGACATTCAATGGTGATTTTTGTAAAACAACTTAAAAAATACAAAAATAAAATCTAGTTAATTTGTTATAAGGAAGTAACAATTACTCACAAACTTAGAGATCAACCATTTTCTTCCTTGTCGTCATATTTTATGTGCTGAATGGGTTCCATTTTCTTTTATTTTCTGCAAGAAAATTCTTGAAAATTAATATTTAATGCTAAATTGTTTATTTATTGTACCTAATGATTGAAAAATTCAATGATTACATATTACATTTGAAGCACGTTGTTGTATTCGTTCCACTAGATCCCTCAAACTTTTGTAAAAGTTTTTCCCCCTGTCGTTAACTTCCAACACCACTCCAGATAAGCCAAGGAGAAATTCATTTTCATTTGCATGTTCTATTTTTTTTCTTTACTTAGAAAAACATTCCTTTTCTGAGTTGTTGGTCCCTGTAGAACATTAAACATATGTGAATTAGTAGACTGTTTGACACATGCTATCTAATAATTTTAAGTATATTATTAATGATAATTAAAAAAAGAAACTCAATTGGATCGATATTATTGTTTCATTCACTTGATTCATCTTTTTGCAATTTTTCCATTAAACTTTTACACTCTTCTGGTCGTATATCAGAAATAATCATATCAAGCTTCGCCATTTTGTGGCTCTGCATGATACACAGTAAACAATACATATTAGTTAAAGTTACATATAGTTCTAAAATAATATTTTTTATAAAGAATTTACAAAGAACTTGCCTTTTTTTCTTTTCTTAATGTGTTAACAGTATTTTTGTTACTTGATATCTTGTCAGTCATTTCTTTATCAATATGAAACCTATAGCATATCATTCATTAATATATTTATAAATAAATTCTCAATTTTTTAGGTAGAAAATAAATCTCGAGACACCGGTGCGCCTTTCATGAAATCCACACCGCTGCCGGTGCGTGGATATATTAACAACGCACTGCAAAGTAGTATAATACACTGTACGGTGCATTCAATATTATAAACGCACCACAAAAATAGTGTAATGGACCTAACGGTGCATGGGGTATTATAAACGCACCGCAAAAATGGTGTAATACACCGTATGTGCTTTTTTATTTGAAGAGAGCACCGATGCCCTATTTCAAATTTGGCACATGGATTTAAAAAAAAAATCATTTTTTTACAACACAAAACTTTCGCGGTGCACTGTAAGAATACAGAGCACCAGTGCGATGGCGTACGCAGGGCGCACTGATAAAGAAAAATCCATTTTTTCAAAAATTCATGCAATGGCCGAATGGATTGGGATCTGACTATGCAAGTCATCCCGTGGGTTGGAAGTCAATTTAAAATGAAAAATCCTAATTCTGAAATCACAGAAATAGGGAGAAGAAAGGGAAAAAACAAAAAAATGAAGGGTTCAGGGTAAAAATGGATAAAACTGCAGGAAAAAATAAAAAACTGCAGAAAAAAAGTAAAAAGAATAATTAAATTTAATCACGAAATGGTTTAAAATTCTATGATAAAGGGCTTGAATCACTAAAGTTTTGGTTTCTGATTGTCTAAATACTTCTGTTTGAACGTATTTCGCCATCCACAGTGCCCTCGTGCTCTCTTGCTCCAGGTCTGTCTCTTGCAAAAATCTGATTGAAATTTCTTAGCAAAAATAGTGAAATAATGAAAAGTGTTTAGTATTTAAAGAATTATTTTATCAAATTAGATTTTCAAAAATATTTTGCCGCCGATTTTTCAAATTGTTGTTTTTTTTAACATAAACAAAATAGAGTTGCGTTTTTTTATTTGCGTTTATTCGTTTCCAGTGTGCGGAATTGTGACGCACCGGTGCGTTGTATTAATACGATGCATTGGGGCCTGTTAGGATGATATGCGCACCAGACTTTTACATTTTTTTTTCTTTGTTATATGTAAGATCATAATAAAATAATGATAATTATAAAGTACATGAATCTATTTTCATTATTTTCTAAACTTTATATATATAAGATCATAATAAAATAATGATAATTATAAATTACATGAATTTATTTTCATTATTTTCTAAACTTTATGTTACAAAAATTCGTATTATTCTAGATTTGTTATTTTACAATTGTTTGCAAATTTACAAATTTAAATATTTTAATAAAATCATTTCACATTAATACAATTAAAATTTTCACATTAATAGAATTAAAATTTTACAAATTAAAATTTTACATAAAATTATATTAATTAAAATTACAATTACAATTAGGATTAAAATTACAATTACAATTTTACAAATATTTTACATACAATTCAATTAAAATTACAATTACAAATACAATTACAATTTGTGAAATTTACATACAATTACAATTTTAAAAATTTTCATATATACAATTACAATCATTTTGGAATAAATTAAATATTACAATTACAATTAAAAATTTTACATTAATAAATATTTTACATACAATTACACTTAAAATTACAATTAGTACAAATACAAATACAATTTTACAATTTTACATAGAATTAAAATTTAAATTACAATTACATTCACGACATAATATTTAATAAATATCATGGTCATTTAATAATATTAAATTAATTAATAAACATCATCATGATCATGATAACCATCGTACAAAAATCATATTCGACTAATAAACACATTCAATTAACATCAAATTAACATTATATATTAACATCATCACAACACAAACATCAAATATACATCTCAATATAATGTCAAATAACTCATGCACCTATCACATATACACATCTATCTGTAAGCTAAACATTAAATGAACATATCTAACATGACTAACAATATGCGCCACATCATGATGATCATCAACATGAAAATTAAGTACAACTGCAACATGAACATAAAATACATGGACCATATATATATATATATATATATATATATTACTGAATAATGTTAAAAATATACAATTGTAATATAAATGTCATGGATCTGGTGCTGGTGGCAGTATAACAACATCAATAACATTAGTACAAGTGGATGTGGCTTGCTCAGTAAAGCTGGGTGCAGCATCGACAATTGATGGTCGACTAGCCTGCTCATGATCATGATGATCACTAGTACTAATGGATGCATCCGCTGGTGGTAGTACAACATGATCAGTATGAGGTGCAGTAATAGTGGAGGCCTGCTCAGTCAATAGTACTGCAGCCTTGACGGTCGATGGTCCAGACTTCTCATGATGATCGTGACCAGTACTCATGAGGGATGCTGTAGGTTACTGACTGGATGTGGCCGATGGTCCAGCCTCATCTCCATGATGACTAGTGTCAGATGCTACCAATGGAGCCTCACGCTGATCATCAGGCGCGCCGCGAGGTGAACGATCATGAGATGCATCTGAGTCGCCGCTGGTGGACTGTCCATCACGTGCCGCAGCTCGACTGCGCCTATAGCTACAAACAATCCTCCCCAATCGCGTAACAGCTGTCATAGCTCCTACAACATGCTGCATTAGGCCGTACATGTCACATGACATGCCTCTCCACATCCGTAAAATTCTATCATCACCATGAATCTCTTTGTAATGAGCGGGCCTAATGCCCACATCTGAAATCAATCCACATAGTTGGCTGCCCAACTCCATCCGGTATCTGGTCTCAGGTCGACCTCGCCTAGCAAAAGGCAGTACTGGTGCACCATGAGGCACAAGATCAGCATGTCTCTCTGCTACGCCACCGGCCTCATCCTCCGGTGCATCAACAATCTCCTTATCGTAATCATCAGGATCAACACCTGAATCATGTGGTGGATCTGGCATCTCATCGCCATCAAAAGAGCCAATGTCTGCAAAATATATACAAGTACACAACAATAATTATAAATTTTCATTACACAATTTAATAAAAACAAGTTAAAGAACATGTTAGAATAAATATAAATAAAATAGTAATATTACCTTTATCATCTAGCGGCTCATCAAGAGTGAAGAGGATGTTGGGACACCCTCGCCAATCTAGTCCAGCATAAGGACATGCGACCATAATGAAGGGATGCAACCCACCATCACTGGCTAGTAAGTCCAGCGAATCATGTGATATCCTCGCTGGAAACATAGTGTCTCCCCTCTTGGGCATCATCTGCCCCCACATGCGCATCCGGGCCTCGAACATTGGCCTACGAGGTTGTCGAACAAAACTAGGTCTCATCTCTGAAAACCTCTCAAAAAATAAACAAAACAGCTCTGAAGTAAAAGGGAAGTTGACCCTCCCTTGTGCATGAGCACAACATCTTTCTAAGGCCGTACAAAATTTTTGCAAAAAAATGGCAGACCACCTGACAAGTCGTGGCTGCTGTACTAAAGAATCAACATAATATAAAAGCGAGCAACTAATGTGTTGCCCGTCACTCGTGTTGTGTGAAATGATCGAAGCGATAATAGAGAGGCACTGCACGTCTTGTCTACCAAAAGCACCTATATGTAACTAACCTCCAGGTACCTGAAACTCTGAAGGAGACAATACATGTGCTCCAATGTATCTCTGGGAGTAAACTAACTGACTCCCTACTACACAACCAACTGGAACGTTTGGGAATGAGGGAAAATCCACCCCTCTCCTCGATAGTTCTGTAGTAAAATAAATGTCCTCCTCAGTGGGTGTGTACTACTTGTAACCTGAAAACCCTGTCAGTGGGCATTCCACCTGCTGATAAGATGTCTCAAAAGCACACTATGGGCCTTTAGGCTGAAAATAGCCTCCTCATAGAACTTGAGGAGGACTACCTGCATAAGGATCTCCTGGGTATCTGTAGTAATAGGGCAAGAGCATCGATCTCTCTCCCTCTCTCTCGCCTCCCATTGGTGAATCATGTCATATTGTTCTGCTTGTTGTTGCTGTTGTTGCTCTTGTTCTCTCTGAATCATTGCCATATTATTTATTTTTTTAATTAAACCAAAAATGTATTTATAAATATACATATATAATTAAAAAAAAAACAAACATACAAGTCGGTGCTCCATAAACACAGTCACGCACCGGTGCCGGTGCATCCTAATATTTTAGCGCACCGTCCCCGGGGCCCCTAATGAAACAGACTACACTAGATTTGGTGCAGATGTCTATTTTTCAAGCACCGTGGGCTATATATAATTCAGAATAGCGGTGCGCTGACTGAAATATATGCCCCGACGCGTATAATCATGTCAGCGCATCGACTTCATGACAATGACATAGTTGACGGTGCGATCTTTTACCCAACCACACTGTTGACCCTCTCGGAATGCAAAATGCGGTGTGCTAACATAAACTAGGGCGGTAAATGAAGTCAACGCACCGCACTGTGATTGCCGGGGTCAACAGTGCGCCTAGATAAATGAGCGCACCGCCTTTTTTATTTTTTTATTTTTAGTTTAAAATTATTCGGGGCACCTTCTGGGACTGCCCCGGAAATGGTGCGGTTATCGTTAGCGTCGGTAGCGGTGTTGCCTGTAAATTTTACAGGTAGCACTGCTATCCGTTGTGATCCGAATAGCTCGAGCGCACCACGCGACAATTTTTTTTTCTTTTTCTTTTTTAATGGTTAATTTTAATTTTATTTCAATTTATAGTTCGCTAAAAGGCTTAATTATAGAAAAACTAGAAAAATACCTGTACATTTCGTCGTCGAGGAGGCATATTGGCTATAAAATTTGGAAAATAAAATTTTCCCACTGTTTTTCAAAATGCAAGCTGGAGATTGGTGGCCAATGCAGAGCAGCAATGCGTGCAATGGGTGCAATGAGAGCACCAATGTCAGGGCGGCTCAGAAATAAGGAAATATCACCAGGGCTTGAGAGCTCTAGAGCACTGAGGAAAGTGAATAATGAAGTTTTGGCCGTAATTTTTTTTAAATTAACCCTGTTTCGGTGCGCGGGGTTTTATAAGCGCACCGGTGCGGTTAAATAAAACTGCATCGGGCGGTATCAATTGGCATTTCCCTAACCGCGCACCGGTATGTTTCAGTTTCGGCGCGAAAATTTGATGATGCACTGGGGCGGCGTAATGGTAAAGCACCGGTTTTTTGGCCTTAATTTTTTTTTTTTTTTTTATATAACGGTATTCCAGTGCGTGCGGTTTCTAGCGTACCGGTGCTCTTAGAGAAGAACGCACCAGCTCGTTTATGTTTTGGCGCGGTGTTTTATGATGCACTGGCGGGGAAGAGTATTGACGCCCTAGTGCATTACATTAATTGGATGCCCTGGCAGTGTGTATACTTCACGCACGCTATCCGGTGCACCAATGTTCGGTGTGCAACGATGTGTTCTATGGTATCATGTGCATCAGTAATTGATAGCTCAGCAGCACTGGAAAACTGAAAAATCCGGGTTTTTTGTCGTAAATATTTTTTTTAATTTAACCCTTTACCATTGCGCGTTGTTTATAGGTGCACTGGTACTGTTTTCTACAAACGCACCAGTCGGTTTGTGTTTTTGCATGTTTTTTATGATGCACCGGTGCGGTTTCTGTTTACCGCACCGGGGGGTTTCGATGTTGGCGTTGTGTTTTATAATGCATCGGCATGGATGAGTTGTGAGGCACCGGTGCTTTATTATATTATGACGCACCGGGTGGGTGTGTACGAAGTGCACAGTGTCCGGTGTGCCAATGATTTTGTTCGCACCGGTGCTTTCTCTCTTTTTAAGAGCACCGGGACGAGTTTTAACAATAAGAGCACCGATAGGAAAACATCCGCAAAACCATTCGCCTGCCAACCTCCTCTAGTAACCTCCACTAGAAACGGATGTATGGGGTATTTTACTTTGTGGTTCCTCAAAAACATCCACTAGAGGGTCTTTTCCTTGTAGTGTGGTATAAAGCCCTTACTCCTGGAAGTATTCATAATTGGAATGAGTTTGAAGATGTTTTTCTGAGAAAATAGGGAAATAGAACTAATCTAGTACATACCCTCACCGAGTATAGTACTTTGAAGAGAGCTGCTGATGAAGCTGTTCAAAAATTTTGTTTTAATAAGGTGTTAGACTCTATTCCTGCTCATTTGAAACCACCACAAGCCTTAGCACAAATGAGGTATGCTGAAGCTTTTGACTATGAGTTTTCCATACTACTGAGAGAAAGATAATCCCCTTCACTTGCTGAAATGAAAAGTGATGCAGTGAAGGTGGAGGTTAACTTGATAGCAGCTAACAAGTAAAAAATGGGTAAGACTAAGTTGAAAGAAGAGAAGCCTTCCTCCTCTACCTCTCAGGATAATCTGGATTCAATGATGAAAACAATGGAAAAGTTGATGGATAGATTAGCCCTTGGGAATACCTCTGCTCCTCCTGCACAACATGAACCTCAATTTAGAAACCCTCAGTTCAGGAGACCTCAGAATTAACAAATACCAAGGGAGAATAGAAATCAACAGTCCGATCCTCCAGTGAGACCTCCTTTCCAGCAGAATTTGATTGATGAAGAAGATGATCCTGAAATTCCTAAGGAGTCTATTCATTTTTTTTATGAAGAAATGTCAGGAATTTTCTTGAATAAAGAAGAACATGATCAATCAGACCAAAGTAATCGTGAAGAGGAAACATCAAACTATCTAAAGGGATATCAACATGCTATTTTCGAGATGCAAAAACAATACAATATCAGAAATAGAAATGTGCCTATCATTTCAAACAAAAAAAAACCTAAGAAAGATACACCTAAGGTTGTTGATGGCAAGAAGGATGCTCCTAAGGTCACTGAAGGTAAGGAAAATACACCAGTTGTTCCTCCTATCAAAGAAGCTGAAAAATATGTTTCTCTTTTCAACCTTGAGAATGAAATTTCTAAGATTAAAATTTCAGTCCCTTTTGGTGAGATTCTTAAGGTAGATGAATATAGAAGAAAGATTGTTAAAATGTTAAATTCACAACCAGGAGCTGCTGATATCTTGAATGTATTAGAAAATCATCCAACCATATATTTGGGTCCAAGACTAGAAGATGAATAGAATGAGGAGGTCCCTCCTCTTTATGTGAGCTTTAGCATTCACGACATGAAATTTCACAATGCTATGTTGGATTCAGGGGCCTCTCAAAGTCATATGCTCAAAGTAATCATGGAAAGAATGGGGTTAGAAATAACTAGGCCATATAAAGACTTGTTTTCTTTCGATTCGAAAAGAGTTCAATGCATTGGTTTAATCAAGGATGTTGTTGTTGGTCTAACACAAGTTCCTGCTAAGACTGTAGTCATGGACATCATAGCAGCAGAAATTCCACTGAAGTTTGGTATGTTGTTGTCAAGGTCATGGGTAGTGGAAATTAAAGGTACAATGTAGATGGATCTTACTTATGCTACCATTCTTGTTTTTGGTGAGCAAAGAAGATTATATTGAGAGACAAGAATTCCCTACATGTGGAGTAGTAAAGACAAACCCCAAAATTTTCCAATTTATGCACTTGATACTGAACTTGGTTTTGCTATTATTTTCAATGAGTTGAATAATGAAGCAGAAGAGGAAAGGAAAGCAGAAAATTAGAGTTCTGAAATTCAGCAATCTGAAAATCAGCAAACAGAAGATTACCAAGTCAGCGATAAGGAGGTGGAAGGTTGGTGGTCATTGCATTTTGATGGATCAGCAGGAAAAGAAGGAGCAGGAGCAGGGATTTGGATTAAAAATCCAAGTGATGAGAGTAAGTTATTTTCCTATAAACTGAAATTTGATTGCACGAACAACATGGCTGAGTATGAATCCTTTATTTTGGGTCTAGAAGTTTTGAAAAGAATGAATGCTCAAAACATTTCTGTTTTTGGAGACTCAGAATTAGTCATTAAACGGGTTGAAGGTGTTTATCAAACAAAAGATACAAGGATGAGAGCATATAGGAGCTTGGTTTTGGACATGTTAGAAAACTTTCAAGCCTATTCATTCATGGTCAAAACTAGAGAACAAAACTCCATTGTTGATTCTCTTGGTGTCTCTACAAGTCTTTTCATTATTCATATGCATTCCACAAAAAAAATGAGGTTGAGATTCGCCACAGAATAACTATCCCTGATAATATTACTCATTGGCAAGTTTTTGAGGATGACCAACAAGTGAAGAGCTTTATTGAGCTGAAAGAAGAGTTTGAAAATATACAAGTAGATCAGCAAAACATGTTGAGAATGCAGCAAGATGATGGAGCTTAGTGAAATGAAGTCGCCTTCACTAAGTGGGCCCGCAGGCAAATTCTGGCGCAAAGTCTATTTTTAGACTATGTCTATTTTTAGACATACGGAGCATAATTTGGGAATTCTGCTTGGAGATTCTTGGAGTATGCGACATGTCGGTAAAAATAGATGAGACCCTAATTTTTAGGACCCAGGCTATTTTTAGACTGATCTCCTAAAAATATGGAAGTCAAATATTATTTACCCTTAATAATATTTTGACTATAAACAACAGTTTACTCTCTTGGCGCACTTCAGTTTGAGTCATGGAGGTGACTCATGCAAATGACACAAGGAATCACGTGGTTCCTAGGGTTTGATGGCATCTTGCATGGTTGGCTTCAGTTAGACTTCAGTGGCAGGAGTTTTGGAGGAGTTAACGGGACAAGTAGTGGAGTTGTGTTCTGTTTGTTTTAGTTGAACTAGTTGGGATTAGTTAACTAACTAATCAGCTAGATATGAGTGGAGTAAATTAAATAATATTTAATTTACTAAATATTAACTCATTAGTCAACTCAAGAACACTTCAGTTCACTACAGTGCATGATCAGTTCAGTGGAGACCAGTGGAAGAGGTAGATGAAAGGGTGAGTAAAGCTATCAGTTGGTAGATTTGTTTTGCATGAGTTTTGCATTACACTTGGAGGAATTGTCCATGACAATTACGCAATCAAGGAAAAGGGATTCGAACCTTGAACCTCTTCATATACAGGCCATGATTGCGCAATAGAGGCAAGGCAATTGGCGGGGAGTTTTGAACCTCAGACTTGTTCAAAACTGAGTCAGATTGTGAGTAACTTCATGAGAGAGTACTGAGTACTTGTGAGGAGTATTGTAATTGTTTGGTTACTTGATTTCTCCATTATAATATACACAATAGCTGCGGGGTTTTCAGCTATAGGCTTTCCCCATACATACTGAGTTAATGTGTGATTGAATTGATGTGAGATTGCTTCTGTTATTTCCGCATGTGACAATTAATTGTAGAAGAAGTTTATGTGTTATGTATGCAATTCGAAATTGATATATGACCGGGTTAATCTTCAGTGAATAAGTGATTTATTCAGCTAATTTCTACATGGTATCGGAGCGAAGTTAATTGTCGAAGTCTATTACGGTGATTGCAAACTTATTTCCTCGGACAGAGTCTGCATGCGGGCCAGGTAGCCTCCGGGATATTCATCCTTCTTTGTAAGGTGAAAGATCTGGTGAATGCCCTTTGCAGTCAATCTCTGATTTGGAAATAATTTGTTTTCAAGTATAGATCGGAAGCGATAGAGCTTGGAGTTTGGAATTAGAATTTTGCAGAAGGTTGTTCTTCTTGGTGCCGGTGTTGAAAGATGTCTTCTTTCAATGGTTTGCGACTCGAATATGCTCTTGAAGGCAGTTCGAACTATGTTGCATGGAAAGATCGAATGGAAGCAGTGTTAGAAGATAATGGTCTGAAGGAGTTTGTGGATGCGGATGTCCCAAAGCCCACTGATGCAGCTCTGGTCGATGCATGGCAAAAGAAGATCGCGAAATGTCGAAGGATCCGGTTGGAGGGCGTCAAGGATCATATTGTATCCAGCCTGCATGGAAAGGCTACTCCATATTTAATGTGGAAAGCTTTGACGGATCTATTCCAGAGTAAGAGTGACCAAAGAAAGCTGGCGCTCAAAGATAAGCTCAGGAACATCAAGATGGAGAAAGGCGACAGTATCGCCAAATACCTCACGAAGTTCACTCAGTGCAGAGATGAGCTGGGAAGTGTGGGGGTGACTGTCGAAGACGAGGACATGGTCGACCTGGCTCTCCTTGGTCTTCCGAAGGCTTGGCACTCATATCAAGATAGTGTCAATAGTCGGGAGAAGCTGTCGGGATGGGAGCGCCTTTGGGCGGATCTCATGCAGGAGGAGATAAGGAGGACTACTCGAGATGGATCTTCATCAAAGGGAGCTGATGAAGAAAACTGCGCTTTGGTGTCCAAAGCTAAGAAAGGAAAGGGTAAGAAAACCTCTCATTCTGGAGCTAAGGGCAAGAAGCAGGATATGGCGAAAGTGAAATGTTTTCACTGCCATGATCACGGACATTATGCTACCAATTGTCCAAAGAAGAAGAAGAACAAGCAAGCGGGAAGATCTGCAGATGGAGAAGCTTTAGCTTCACAGTTCGAGCTTGACTTTTCACTGATTGCATGCTTGGTTTCAAGTGTGATGGGATCGGTGTGGTTCTTGGACAGCGGTGCGTCATTTCATATGACGGGAGATCGGGAGTTGTTCTCAGATCCGGAGGACAAGGATTTGGGCATGCACATCGAGATGGGCGATGACGGTAGATACAGTGCGACTGGTATCGGTACCATATCCTTTCAGAGGGAGTCTGGTAAACCCTTTGTCTTAAAGGATGTCATGCATGTGCCTGGATTGAAGAAGAACCTGATTTCAGTAGCGATGTTGGAGGATAAGGGTTATGATGTGGTCTTCAGCGAAGGAAAAGCTTTCCTGCGCAGTAAGACTACTGGAGAGACCCGGAAGATAGGGGTTTGAACTCAGAACCTTTATCAGTTGCAGGTAGATGACTGCGCAGCTATGGCATGCAAGGCGGGAGAAGTGGTGAGCCGGGATGATGAGGGCGAACTATGGCACAGGAGAGTGGGCCATCTTCACCATGGAGCTTTGAAGATTCTGCAGCAGATTTCTACTGGACTTCCTAAGGGCACCCTTGCGCAGTCAGATCAGTGCAAAGGGTGTACTTTAGGGAAGTATGTGAAAGCCACCTTTCACGAGAAGGATAGTCGCGCCACGACGATCCTTGAGAGAGTTCACACAGACGTGTGTGGTCCTTTCTCTGTTGCTTCGACAGTAAAGCACAGGTATTATGTGATCTTTGTTGATGATTTCTCTCGAAAGTGCTGGATCTTCTTCATGTCGAAGAAGAGCGATACATTCGCGAAGTTCTGTGAGTTTAAAGCACTGATCGAGAAGGAGTCGGGGAAGAAGGTGATTGCTCTAAGGAGTGATAACGGTGGTGAATTCATCTCGGCTAAATTCAAGGAGTTCTGCAGCGCAGAAGGGATTCGGAGAGAGCTCATCGCACCCCATAACCCACAGCAGAACGGGGTGGCTGAGCGGAAGAACAGAACGATCGTGGGTGCTGCACGAGCGATGTTGCATGATCGGGGCCTACCCCTTCACTTGTGGGCTGAGGCATGCAATACAGCAGTGTATGTGCAGAACCGTTGTCCTCACAAGGTTCTTGGCATGAGTACACCGGAGGAGGCTTATTATGGCAAGAGGCCTGATATTTCCCATTTGCGGATTTTTGGTTCTCCTGTCCACATGCATGTGACGAAGGATGCGAGAAGGAAGCTGGATCCAACTGCTGAGGTTGGAATATTTGTGGGGTACACTGATACACCTCACAACTATCGGGTGTATTTTTTAGACAGTCGAAAGACTGTTGTGCGACGGGATATAAAATTTCAGGAGGAGAAAGCCATGCGGTGTTCGCTTGAGAGGGAGCTACACTTGCATGCAGATGAGGAGCTGTTAGTTCCTAAGGAGGAGCTTCCGGATGTGGATCAGCCACAAGAGGAGGTTCAGGAGGTGGAAGAAACCACCCAGGCAGCGCCAACCATCAGAGGGCGCATGCGCACTACGGAAGCTGAGCGACTGGCTCGGGATGCAGAGAAGGTTGTAGGACCACCTACAGCACAGCGCAGACAGAGACAGTCACCGGATCGGTACACTGGATACATGGCTCTTATGAGTCAATGTGTTGTGACAGAGCCATCCTCTTTTGAGGAAGCTGTGGAGGAAACCGCATGGGTTGATGCCATGATCGAAGAATATGATTCGATCATCAGGAACAGTGCATGGGAGATTGTCCCAAGACCGGTTGGGAAATCAGTTGTAGGTTCGCGATGGATCTACAAGGTGAAGCAGGCGGCTGACGGGAGTGTGGAGAAGTACAAGGCGAGATTTGTCGCCCGTGGCTTCTCACAGATCGAGAGGATTGACTATGAGGAGACTTTTGCACCTGTCGCAAGGTACTCTTCCATACGGACGATCCTTGCTCTCTCAGCGCAGATGGGGTGGCACATTCATCAGATGGATGTGAAGGCTGCGTTCCTCAATGGAGTTATTGAGGAAGAAGTGTACATAGAGCAGCCTGAAGGTTTTGAGATCTTCAGCAGTGAGTCGCATGTGTGCCGACTCAAGAGAGCACTGTACGGGCTGGAGCAAGCACCTCGTGCTTGGTACACTCGGATAGACAGCTACTTCACCGGGCTTGGATTCTCCAAGAGTGAGGCGGATCCAAACCTGTACCAGATTGTGGTGGAGGGGAAGCTGTTGATCATCGTACTGTATGTAGATGATCTGATTTTTACTGGCGACGAGCAGTTGATACTTTCATGCAAGGATGATCTTGCACGAGAGTTTGAGATGAAGGACCTGGGCATCCTTCATTATTTCCTGGGATTGGAGATTTGGCAGCGCAGTGGAGGACTGTTTGTTTCTCAGGGCAAGTATGCCCGGGAGATTCTGGAGAGGTTCAACATGCAAGGCTGCAAGCCTGTTGATACCCCTCTTCCTGGAGGATGGAGGAAGGGAGATGCTACTTCGGAGGGGGTAGTGGATGCCACTGTCTATCGACAGTTGGTGGGGTCGTTGATGTATCTGGTCAATACTCGACCCGATATATGCTATGCAGTTAACCAGCTTTCGCAAGCTATGGTTAAGCCTACCAAGCTCTTTTGGAAGGCGGGCAAGCATGTATTGCGCTATATCAGAAGCACATCGGGATATGGTTCATGGTACAGACAGGAGGATGAGTTGAGGCAGCAGTGTTTCAGGCATCGGTATCATCACATCAGAGATTGTGTTCAGCGGCGGATCATGATGCTTTCATATGTTCCCACGGAGGATCAGGATGCCGACATCCTGACGAAGGCGCTCACCAGGAGCAAGTTCGAATTCCACAGAGGCAGGATAGGGGTTGCAGATAATCCATATCTTGCTGAGAGGGAGTATTGAGAATGCAGCAAGATGATGGAGCTTAGTGAAATGAAGTCGCCTTCACTAAGTGGGCCCGCAGGCAAATTCTGGCGCAAAGTCTATTTTTAGACTATGTCTATTTTTTAGACATACGGAGCATAATTTGGGAATTCTACTTGGAGATTCTTGAAGTATGCGACATGTCGGTAAAAATAGATGTGACCCTATTTTTTAGGACCCAGACTATTTTTAGGCTGATCTCCTAAAAATATGGAAGTCAAATATTATTTTCCCTTAATAATATTTTGACTATAAACAGCAGTTTACTCTCTTGGCGCACTTCAGTTTGAGTCATGGAGGTGGCTCATGCAACTGACACAAGGAATCATGTGGTTCCTAGGGTTTGATGTCATCTTGCATGGTTGGCTTCGGTTAGACTTCAGTGGCAGGAGTTTTGGAGGAGTTAACGGGACAGATAGTGGAGTTGTGTTCTGTTTGTTTTAGTTGAACTAGTTGGGATTAGTTAACTAACTAATCAACTAGATATGAGTGGAGTAAATTAAATAATATTTAATTTGCTAAATATTAACTCATTAGTCAACTCAAGAACACTTCAGTTCACTACAGTGCATGATCAGTTCAGTGGAGACCAGTGGAAGAGGTAGATGAAAGGGTGAGTAAAGCTATCGGTTGGTAGATTTGTTTTGCATGAGATTTGCATTACACTTGGAGGAATTGTCCATGACAATTACGCAATCAAGGGAAGGGGATTCGAACCTTGAACCTCTTCATATACGAGGCCATGATTGCGCAATAGAGGCAAGGCAATGGGCGGGGAGTTTTGAACCAGTGACTTGTTCAAAACTAAGCTAGATTGTGTGTGACTTTATGAGAAAGTACTGAGTACTTGTGAGGAGTATTGTACTTGTTTGGTTACATGATTTCTCCATTATAATATACACAATAGCTGCGGGGTGGGTTTTCAGCTATAGGCTTTCCCCATACATACTGGGTTAATGTGTGATTGATTTGATGTGAGATTGTTTCTATTATTTCCGCATGTGACAATTAATTGTAGAAGAAGGTTATGTGTTATAGCTAAATAAAAATTCCATACCAAAGGGACTCATACCTCTAGAAATTTTTTTTGATCAGAATGATGTTTTAAATCCCCTAAGATACAAACTGATGATGAATAAGTTGAGAGCTATAACCTTTGTACAATAGCTATTCCAAAAGTGATTAAAATTTCAAATTTTCTTTTAGCTGATATGAAGTTTAAGCATGTTGAAATGATGAAGAGATTCATAGATGTCTTTGCTTGGAACTATGCTAGTTTGAAAGAATATGATTCCACCATTATTCAAAATACTATTCCCATAAAATAAAATGAAAAGCCTTTCAAGAAAAAGTTGAGGAGGATCAGTCCACTTCTCATGCCATTGATTGAGAAGGAGGTCAAAAATCTCTTTGTTGCCAAAATCATTGTCCTAATCAGATTTTCAAATTGGCTTGCAAACTTGGTTCCAATTAGGAAAAAGAGTGGAGAAATCAGAATATACATTGACTTCAGAAATTTGAATAAATCCTCCCTGAAGGACAATTATCCCCTCCCAAATATGGACCAAATTTTGCAAACTATTGTTGGTTCTCATAGAATGTCTATTCTTGATGGTTTTTCAGGTTATAATCAGATCCTTGTACATCCTGATGATTAGGAAAAAACAACCTTTACTACACCATGGGGCACTTTCATGTACGCCAAGATGCCATTTGGTCTCATGAATACATGAACTACCTTTTAGAGGGCAATGTACATTGCTTTTTCTGAAGAGAAGGACAAGATGGTGGTTGTTTATCTTGATGACATAGCAATCTTCTCAAGGAGGGAAGAAGATCACTTGAAACACCTAGAAAGAAATTTGCTGAAGTGTAGAAGGTTAGGCATCTCTCTAAATCCCACCAAAAGTATTTTTTCTTTAACTTCAGGTAAATTAATTGGACACATCATTTATAAAGATGGGATTAAGATTGATCCAAATAGGGTCAATGCGATTCAGAAGGTGGATTTTCCAAGAAGTAGGAAGGATATTCAATCTTTCCTTGGAAAGGTAAATTTTGTAAGGCGATTTATTCCTAATTTTGCTGAGATTGTGAAGGACATAACAAGGATGCTGAAGAAGGTAGTTGATATTAAGTGGACAGTAGAAGCAAGACACTCATTTGAGGAAATCAAAAGGGCACTCACACAAACACCGGTATTGATCAGTCCAGATTTCTCAAAGGAATTTATGGTTTTTACTTTTGCATCAGAGAATACTATTGCTGGAGTTATGCTACAAAAGGGACAACAAGGTATTGAGAAGCTAATTTCTTTCTTTAGTAGGACATTAGCCAACTCTGAGCTGAAGTATAATATCTTAGATAAGTAGGCCTATGCCTTGGTGAAGGCTATCAAAGATTTTTGGAATCTAAGCTTCTGTGATCCATAATATAAATTAGTAGAAATTCTTTCGGTAAAAATCACATGCAAAAGAATGTGGTCGACGCGTTTCGAACCAACCAGTGTGGTTCATCATCATAGTCCTGATGATGAACCACACTGGTTGGTTCGAAACACGTCGACCACGTTCTTTTGCATGTGATTTTTACCGAAAGAATTTCTACTAATTGCTATCAAAGATTTTAGAATTTATATTCTGCATTCTCATATTGTGGCGTTTGTTCCTAATACTATTGTGAAAGACATCCTCACTCAAGCCGACCCTAATGGTAAGAGGGGGAAATGGATTTCCAAATTGCTATAGTATGATATAGAGATTAAGCCAAAAATATTGGTCAAAGGGCAAGGCTTAGCAAAGCTGACGGCGTAGTCAAACTTTGACTATCTTGACATAAACTTGATTGCAAAAATATCAGAAATTTCAGATGATGAAGAAGAACTAGTTCCTATTGAAGAAAAATACATCACTTCAGATTGGTACAAGGAGATTGTTTTTTTCCTACAACATCATAAAGAACATGATGATCTAACAAAGTCTAAAGCAAGTTTTGTTAAGCTAAAATCCTTGAGATATTTTAATTTTGACAGAAATTTGTTTTGGAAGGATACTAGCAGAATTTCGCTGAATTGTTTGCTAGAAGAGGAGGCTGATAAAGTAATTAAGGAGTTCCAAAAATGAGATTGTGGAGGTCACCATTATTGGAAGGCAACAATGAACAAGATTCTAAGAGCAGGGTATTATTGGCCTACAATGTTTAAGGATGTCTACAAGAGGGTTGCTGCATGCAATGAATGCCAGATTTTCGAGGGTAAGAAGAAGCTTGTACCTTTACCTTTGATGCCTATCTATGTAGAAGCACCATTTCAGTAGTGGGGACTAGATTTTATTGGGGAGATTCATCCGTCATCATTAGGTCAGCATCTCTGGATTCTTACAACGATTGATTACTTCACCAAATGGATTGAAGCAATCCCAACTATGCAAGCAAATTATTCTGTGATTATTTCTTTCTTAGAAAATAATATCTCGTCTAGGTTTGGTTGCCCCATGAACATTAAAACTGATAATTCACATGCATTTAAGTCTAAGAAGCTGATCAATTTCTGTCATCAATATCATATTACTCTTGGACATTCTACTGCATACTATCTGCAAGGAAATGGTCTTGTTGAATCTTCTAACAAGAACATTGTAAGGATCATTAAAAAGGTGTTGCAGGAGAATAATAAGGCTTGGCATTTGAAGCTGAAGTATTCCTTATGGGCTGATAGGATATGCACAAAGAGGTCAATTGGAAATTCACCATATGAATTGGTATATGGGGCTGAGGCTATTTTTCCTACATCACTAGGGGTACCTGTCATGAAGCTGATTCAAGGGATAGAAGAAGAACCAAATGAAGTCCAGAGGAGAATCAATCAGCTGATAGCTATGCAAGAGAAGAGGAATGAGGTTTATAACAAAAGTCAACAATCTCAAAAAAGAATCAAGAGGACATTTGATAAGAAGATCAAGGAAGAAATTTTTTAAATTCAAGATGAAGTTCTGAAATGGGAGGCCAGAATTGAAGAGAAAGGAAAACACTGTAAGTTTGAGAACTTATGGAAAGGTCCTTTCAAGATAGATGCTTTCCATGGAAACAATACTTACATACTGCAAGAGATGGATGGAAGATCATATGCTGGAGGACCTGTCAATGGTAGGTTTTTAAAGAATTAATCTTCCTAAGAACTTGATTGATCATTCATGTCATTGTACATATTCCATTTTGTGAGTTTTTCTGCTAATAATGACAAGCTAAATCAACAATCTTGAGCCCGAGGTGAAGGCCATTAGAGCTTGAGGAGGAAGCTTGGAAATTTCAGAGTTTTTCTGTTTTGATCAAGAAAATGGATAGCAGCACTGGAACTACTGGTTCTTAGTGTACCATAGGGGCACACTATCCCAAGTGGAGCCACTATTATCGCCCAAATTTTTTTCAAAACATCATTATGTCAACTTTGTTTTTTATCATGGTCTCAAAATGGGTTTAAAGGTCATTTTAGGATTTGGTTAAGGGTAGGTTATATTTTTTATAAGTTAAGGTCATCATTGAATTCAAATGAAGTCTTTAAAAGGTCCATTCATGGTAAAGAAACCCATATTTTCCATTTAGGAGTCATTCCATAAGGTTCGAGTCAAAATTCTGCAATTAACCAAGAATCCTCATTTTCGTAGCGCCGCTAGTTCAAAAAAGTGGATTTGCGCTATGAAAGAGCTAATAGTTTCGTAGCGCAAACTGGGAAAAATACACTATGGGTGCTACGAAAGCGCGGTTTCTTAACCGTCTTGTCAATTAGGCTGAAATCTGTCAGAATCCATTGGGAAATGATAGGTTAGTGGTATGATGAGTTAGTTAGTGATGAGATTCAATGTACTTACCTATCCTATAGTCATAATTGTCATGATAGGGTATGAATGAGGCATCATTAAGTTATGAGATGACATTTCAAATTCAAAATCTTGCCTAATTTGGTCATTCTCATTCCATTTGCCTCCATACGAGTTTCTGAGCTTTGAAGTGGTCAAGCTAAACCTGTGGCTGTTCTATACAAAGGTTATCTTCATCCTAATCAAGCGAGGTTGTTCCATATACTCAAGAGAGGGTGTTCATATCCTAATCAAGCGAGGTTGTTTGATAGATTCAAGTGAGGCTGACAGGTTTTTCTAAGAAGCATGGAAGAAGAAAAGAAAGTCCACTGAGGGGGACATTGCTTAAGATATGAGCCTAAAAATATGAAGGCCATAATTTAAGACCAAACAATGATGGAGGCTTTTAGCAAAGAAGGTTGTCTCCGGTTTTGTGAAAAGCTGCAGGGTTGGCACACACAGGTGTCTAAAGAATTTTCCTTGCACTTCAATGGAACAACTACCAAAGTTGGGACGTTAAATGTGCCAATTACAACTGAGATAATTTCTTCTATGACAAAAATACCAAGGGGGCAAGAAACTTGCTTTAAAGGTTTTAAATTTGATATGGAACCATGCAAGGAATTAATGAAACCTCAGTATGCAGATATGGACCTCAATAATGCAATACGTAGAAGCTGCATTAAAGACACCTATGAAAATTTGTTGTTCAACATTCAGTGATACTTTATATGTGAAGTCAGATACCATAAGGTTTACACATATCATTTCAAACTGCTTCTGCATTTCATAGGCATGATTTCACTCGATTTGCCCTTTTATTTGCATAGGAGCCTTGCCAAAATGGCTGATAAAGTACAAGCCAAACCTGATGGTTGTGAAACATCTTTGTTTCACCATAGTTTGATGAAGTTATTGGTTTTGAATGAGCTTTAGAAATTAAGAAGGGATTGGTCTTCCTTTTTGTTTATGAATGGTTTTGAGCTGGAAACCCTAACCCCAGCTAGAAACCCTAAACTAAAGGAACTCATTCACCACCAGTAGCAGAGTCTAGTTAGCCTGTGGTTGCAAAATCAAAGAGGTTTGTAAAATTGAAACCAAGGAAACAAGTTGAGAAAAGGACAAAGAAAACACAATTTCTTGTTGCACCAACTCCATTACCTACAAAACAAAGGACAAAGAGTGTCAAAGAGGTAAAACAAAAGCAAGTTGCCAGCAAGCAGGAAATCAAAAGAGTGACAAGAAGCCAAGCAATGGAATTAAAGGGAAAGATAGTTGTTTCAATTTTAGAAGATAGCCTATTAATTAAGGGAAATTTATATGACACCCTTCATGCAATTGATATAGAAGAGAAACCCATTTTGGAAGCTGATTTCATTGGAGTAGATGAACACAAACAAAAAAAGTCTAAGTCAGAAAAGAAACTTGAATTTGAGGGTGAAAATGCAGCCTTTATCTTTCAAGCAAGGAAGCCTTTAACTAGGCATGCTAAGAAGCTTAAGGAAGGCAACAAGGAGGTCCAAGAAACTATTGAAACAACTAAATTCCCTGAAGAAGTGGTTGATATCTCATCACCAACAGTGGAGCATGCAGCCAACAGAAGAATGAAGGGAAAAGAAGAAATGATAGAGTGTCAACATCTTGAGGAGAAATTGAGGTTAGCAAACCAAGAGATTGCTATGATGAGAAAGAGGGCCAGAAAGCACAGTATTGAGAAAAAAAATTTCAAAAGAATGAAGGCAATATGGGAAGGTCAAACTGGTTCTAGGTCTGAAATTCAAAGCAGTGTAGAACAGTTTTTGACATGGACAGTTCCAGCCATCAAGGAAGCTAAATTTGTCAGAGTAATCAATACTCACTTGAGAGCCAGTAATAGAAGACTTAGAGATCAAGTGGAGGAGTTGGAGCAGCAGCTAAAATTGACTCAAGATGAGTTAAAAAACAAAGGTGCAGAATGACAATCATTAAAAATTCAAAAGCTAAATCAAGTAAAAATTACGAAGGAACCTCATGAAAACTATGTTTTTCAGTTCATATGACTTTTTTATTTGATGAAAATAGTGGTATTTTGAGTTTTGGCACATCTTTGGTTTTCATTTTGAAAAAATCTGGATAAAAGTGCTCACTCAGCAGTTTTGTAGCACAAACAGTGTAAAAAGAGTGAAAAGCGCTACGAAATTGTTTTAGCAACTTTTTTCACTCTTTCTCATAAATTTTTGAAGGGAAAAAGTGTGGATTATGACCTGAAATTGCTAGAGGAGTTGTGTTAAATGATAATGAATATAATCCTGGAGGAAAGAAACCAAAATTTTGAACGTAAAAAGGTAAAAAGTCTATGCTACGAAACTGTGTTGTTTTTGTAGCGCAAGTCTACTTCAGCTATTTTGAACAGCTTGATGATGGTTTTGGATAGATGGGAATTAGGGAGGTTTTTGGGCAGATGTTATTTTAGTTTCTAACAGTAAATAACCTTGAAGTGATGGGTTCATGATGGTCAGAGTGTCTCAAGAATACAAAGGATCCTATGCCTAGAAAACATGGGACAATTTCCTTTTTTGATGGAGATCCGTATTATGGTCATAAATTGTTTCATCTGGATTCGACCATATGTGAATACACTTGGAAAATGATGTAATTTAGTTTAGATAAGGTTGTTATGAGTAGAGATAAGGAGTTTGAATCCTATTTGTAATAGGACTGTTCATTTGATTTGCAGCTATCATTTTGCAATAAATACAATGTCATATGGTTAGGCAAGGTGTCAAAGGTTAGGAATTCGATGTATCTAGCTCAGGATAAGGTTATCTTATGTTGTAAATGATCTATAAAAGATCAATAAGTCGAATATGCTAAGGGTTGGACATTTTTAGCAAAGACTGTGTTTATTGTAAGTGACTGGTTTTCAGCTTAATACAAATATTTCTACTTAGCCAACTTGAGATTCATAAAGAGTTATAGTGTGTTATTGTTCTAATTTCATCTTTTTACTATCCTATTGTAGTGGTGTTTTCTTATGTTACTCATAATTCATCTTTGATCCTCTGACTTCCTACATATACAAACTGACTATGTTTTTTATAGCTTCACATGTGTATCTCTTGACTAAACTCTGATATGCCTCAACTTCCATGCTAAGTATATTTTTTGGTTTTACTAAAACTATCTTGACTCCATAAGCCCAATGTGCACTTGCTAATGTGATTTAAAACCAATATCTATCATTTGTCTGCTTATTACCCCACATAGAGTTAGCCATCTATATTTCTATCAAAAATCATTAACCCTTGAGAGAGCCCTCTCAGGTTGAGGAGGAAGCCTTAGTCAAAATATTGGTTTGAAACAGTTACATGAGATTAATTTGATTAGCAACCTATTAGCTCTAATTTTGTGATAACACTGAGAATCCATAAAATCCAGTGCTAGAGTGCTCGGGTGTGAGGCCGGAGGGGCCAGAAGATAAGATATATCTAGCAAAATATTTGATAGAAGGAGCTGACGTAGTTCCTATCCAGGGTGATGCATATATGCGCAGAGATTGCACAGAGGTAGTGTGGGGCTATCCAGTTCAACATAGGGTCAGTGTCAGATTGCTAGTGTTAGTGTGAGAAAATTTTCTCACTAATTCATTGTCAATACTTTTATCTATATGTATGGCTACTAAGACATCCTATTTGTATTTAGAAATTTTTCTTAATAATATCAAGCCCTCAGCTGCTACACCAGTTTTCACACATTGGGTTTTTTCGGGGACTTAGTCCAAAAATAACAGTATTGTGTGTGTTATATTTTCTTGCTCAGATCTTGTTTCTGCATTTAATTTCCATAGTTTATTTAATTTAAGGTTGCAGTGTGATGTATTCAGTGTTTTCCATATATAACTGCAAATAAATTGTTAAGTAAAAGTTTAAAATTAGGTGAATATTTTCGAGTTGCTGCAATAGGATTCCGGTGTAGGAATATTCACACCTTTGACTTATCTGCCTTCTACTTCTTTTTTATCCTTGGGGAAGCTTCATTCTGTATCCTCCTCTTTCCTTTGTCCTTCTATGTCTTCTCCGACTCTTTGTTGTGCTCATCTCCTCCAAGAGGTTCCTTGTCAGGCTCCTCCTATTCTTCCTCTTCGTCATCCTTCTCCTTCATATTTTGAGCTATTGGTTTATCCTGGTGTTGACGGTAAAATCTGTTCGGCCAACAGCAGGGGATCTCCCTGGCAAAAGGTCCCAATTAGACCTTGAACCGTTTGGAATAGGGATCCCGTCCGGGGTGTGGGTTCGGCTACCGCTGATTTCTCCTTTCTTTGGGTCTCGCTTAAACTCTATAAAACAGTGGATACACACCTAATAAAATGACATAAGACATATAATTGATGCATTAAATGTACAGATAACACTATGAGTAGCAAGAGGAAATAATGAAGCATGAAGACCGAAGGAAGTGTTGTTAACAACACTTCATTAGGGTCATGCTTGTAAGCTGCTCTAACCACAAAGGAAAAAATTCCTCATTGTTACACGAAAAATTGTCATCTTGACATTCTTCTATGTGTATGAGCTCATTGTCACTCATACTTCTCCCTTTGCAAGTCTAATACATCAGTTCCTCATGTCAGGCCTTGAAAATCAAAGAAATGTTCCTAAAATTCTCCTAAACTTTGGTGTCGCACTTTCTCTCTATCTTTCGTGCGGTCCCACACCTAATGTTCAGACCTCTTACGTACCTGAACACACTTTATCTGTGTTAAAGGTGTGGACCCCTGTAAGATCAAAAAGGCGCAAGTAAATTCCAAAAAGCTCAATAAAATTAAATTCTGGAAACTTCTAGAATGGATCTTGCGGTGGCAGAACCGCTCTTGTGAGGTGTATGAATCCCTTACCTTATGGAGCTAACCCCTTGATGTGAGGAGCTTATCCCTTTGAAGGAGGATTCTATCCCTTCATAATTGGAACAGAAAACCTCCTCTTTCCACTATAAAAAGAGGCATTGGGTAGCCTCAAAGGGAGTTCAAGCTTGAGAATATTTGAGGTTAAGTGCTGTTGAGATTTAGACTCAGTTGACTAAGAATTTTGTGAGGAGAGATTACATACCTATACTTGTCTTGATTGGAGGAGTGTAGAGCTTATCAAAGTAGAGGAGACTCCTACTTTGGACCCCGGGAAGGCCTGTGCAACATCAAGGCTCAGGTTGTAAGGTTTTCCTTCTTTTGAAATTAATACAAATATACTCATTTTTCTTAATAAGCTTTCAATTAATGGTTTATTTCATAGATTCCTTGATCACTATGATAAGCATGGTTTATGATGATTTCTATACAGGTGCTATGTAATATTTTTCTTGTTTGTGACTGCAGGTTTATGAGGAAAACTTCTTCAAGCGCGCGAGGGACAATAACGACTTCAAACAAGCACTGGACAAACGGTAAGTCCTTAACACCTCTATAGAGCTTTTCATAGGTCATATATTCTTAGAGAAAGATTAGTCTATTTGGCTGTTTGTTGCTAGATACTTTTAGTACTAGGGAGATCAGTCTTGTCCGCAAGAACGATTTATCCGGCCAACAAATTGGCGACTCCACTGGGGAAAGAACTTGTTGTTTTGGGTTCTCTTTTATTTTGATTTGAGGAAAAGTTTTTCCTGGTTTTTGATTGATGGATATCTCCCTGGGTAGCTTAGTTTTTCTCTTTTTTTGAAAA
The DNA here is from genome assembly GCA_034641835.2 of Pinus albicaulis. NCBI lineage: Eukaryota > Viridiplantae > Streptophyta > Pinopsida > Pinales > Pinaceae > Pinus > Pinus albicaulis. Next base: position 770,994,977 of record CM076583.1, on the reverse strand, counting down.
TTTTGAAATATTTTACGTTTTTCTTGAACTTTTCTGGGGACCGCACTTTGTTCTTTTGCACAGTGCGAGCAGTTTCGCACTTTCCTTGAGTAAACAATGCGGGACCACACCTGTTACTTCTGGGAGCCTGCGGACCCTATTAAAATTTCGGAAAAACTCCGGATTTCTTTTTCCAGTTTAATTTAGATTTGATTTAGGATTCTTAGCATCTACCCAGATCTGTATTTTTCTGTCAAAAATCTCTTGTTTCTGAATTTCTTTCAGCAATTTTTCATCTCAACAATCTCCATTAAGTTAATTGGGTGTTTTGAGTCTCTTTTTTGAGAAATTCTTAATTTGAATTCCTTTGGTCATTACTTGGAGGTTTGTCTCAGTCTTTGCAGTATGAGTGTTAATCGCCTTTGAGTGTTTTTCTTTTTGATCTTTGGAACTCTCACCCGATTTTCTTGGCTTGCACTTGATTGTGTTTGAGAATTCTCTTTCATAGATCACATTTGCATAATTAGAATTCTCATTTTCAGAATATGAATGAAAAATGTGCATAGATTACATTTGCATACTTTTCATGTGAATTGTGCATAGATTACAATTGCATAGTTTACTTTCTGAAAAATCAATTGTAGATTTAGATCAGTTTCTTTGATTTGAATTTAGATGTTTTTATGCTTGTTTTAAAAAACACAAAAATATAAAAAATTGTTTTGGGATTGATTTGCATTAGTTTTTCTTGATGAAATTAGTGCATTAGAGAATTTGTTATATTTTCTCTTATTTATCAATCTTTGCATTGTTGGAAGTGGATGGAAACTCTCTCCTTACTTTAGGTAGGATTCATCGAATTGAAAAGATTACATTATCATATTCGATTGCATTCAGTTTTGGGTCGGGTCATAACACCATTGGTTTCATATCCATTTACCCCTTTGAGTAATAACAGCCTAAATAACACAGCGCTTAATTAAAATTCATTTAGTAATTTTTACGTTTTTAGGGCTCTTTCCACCAATCTAGCTCAGGATTAGTGCTTTGGAATAGGTTGTAGTTAAATTTCCAAAGCAACAAAAACAAACAAGTAGATAAATCTTGCGGTAGGAAATAAATCCAATTGTAATTGGTACAATCTGGGAAGCTTCTCTTAAAGAAGTCAATCACGAGATCATGTCTGAACCTTTGAGACAATCAATTATGTTTCATTGGGGAAGATAGAAGATTTTGCACGCATTACAAACGGTAAACCTCGGATTAACCATTGTCGAGGAGCCTGGGGTCACTTGTCGGTAAACCTTGGATTGACCATGTCGAGGAGCCTTCAAGGGGATTGAGCTTTGTTACTCTGCCCTTGCGCGTGGAATCGGATCGTAGACTATTCCCCCAGTTGTATTTGTTACTGTTGGTAACCTTAGTGTCCATAAGCTTAAGATTATTTCCTAAGGTGATGGTGAAGGAAAGATCTCACTGTACTTGGAGCAGATGTCGACTAGACTCACTTGGACTCTCTGGGGGGTTCTCTTCACTCGAGATGGTTTTGTGAAGAAACTTGTGCCAGTCTGTTTCATTAAGCAGGTTGTCGGGGTAACTGTTCCAACCGCCCTTTCTGTATTAAATTCTACGATGTTGGATTTCATCACCAACTAGTATTTTTAGTACGGGAAGTTACTGTTTGTGTGTGGTTTGACTCCTAGATTTGATAGCGCGTGTTAATTTGTTTGTTTTTACTTTTAGAGACCATAGGTGTGAATTGTGAATTTTAATTGTTAGGTGTGAATTGTGAATTGTTAATTTTAGTTTTAAATTGTTAATAAAATTCACCGAAGTTGAATATAATGGCAACTGTTCCGGAATTTACCAACCAAGGAACCCCTCTTAACGAGATTCCTAGTACTTTTCCTTGCTTTGGAAATGTTGGTCCTCCTTATATGGCTACATTGTCATTACCTGGATTTACAATAGGTTTACCGATATGGTTATTTTCAACTTCGTTGGCCCTGAATACTCTATTTTTTCTACCTCAACCGAATGCTTCACCTAAACAGAGTTCACCATCTCAACATCACCAACCTTCTGTTGACCCTTTACCTTCTTCGTCTAATATTTCTTCCTCCATTTCTTCCTCTTCGCCTGGTAAAATCCTTGACGCTAGTAACCAGGTGGCGAAGAAGAAGAAAGGGAAGAAGAAGAAGAAGAAGAAGCAAGATAAGAAAGAAGTCAACCAACCAACCATGGATGTAAGTGTTAGTTGTGTTGAGGAAACCTCCAACATGCATCGTAAACCCAAATACCCTTGCAGGCTTTGTAAGGGTGACCACTTCCTTATCAATTGTCCCGGTATTCCAAAGGTCTTGGAAGTATGGTCAAAAAAATCCCATCAACTTTCCGTTGATCCATCAACCAGTGATAGTCAGGTTCCTGGGAAAAAGGGTAAAGTTAGGTTTCCTTGTAAGTTATGCAAAGGGAGTCATCAAAATCACATTTTCCCTCACATGGATGAAGCCTCAAAATTGTTGGAAAACCTTACTATTCCACAGCAGGAATTTCCAACTAGTTACCGTAAACTTTCTCCCAACCTACTTTCAACTCACGGAGTGATTGATCTAATTTCAAGTACAGTCGATCCCACTCTTCCATTGGAGAGTGAAACTCATATCACTCAGGTTGATGATCCATTAGTTGATCAGGTGATCGATTCAATTTCACATTCGGTCGATCCCATTCTCCCTGTAGAGAATGAACTTCATACTGCTCAGGTTCTTCTTGTTACATCAGATTCTTCTACGCTGGGGGGAATTTCACCTGTTTCTATAGAACCCCCTCCAAGTACTGAGGTATTTTCCTTTGATTGGAATAGACTGACAGAACCTCGTCTTCCTTCCTCCATTCCTTTCCAAATCATTGTGAAGTTGCATGGTAGGGACATACACCACACACAGGTAGATGAGGGTGCTTCTGTTAGTATTTTATCCTCAACTGCTTGGAAAGCTTTGGGTTCTCCTTAGCTTGTGCCTATTACGGAGAATCTGAAAGCTTTTAACAGAACCATTAGTGAACCTTTAGGGATCCTTCCTAATTTTTCTATTACTTTGGAAGGTAAAACTGTCTGTATTGATCTTATGGTAGTCCTAGGCCCCCTGTATTTCAATTTACTCCTTGGGCGAGATTATGTCTATGCAATGAAAGCTGTCGTATCGACACTCTTTCGCGTGATGTCTTTCCCTCACAATGCAATATTGTGACTGTAGACCAGCTTTCATTCCATAGTCTTGTTTCAACTACCAATAATCTGACACCCCTAAATGTTTCTGATTCTAAAGTGGTATCTACCCTACCACGGGTTAATTATGTGGCAACTAGTCCCATGTTTTCAATTACCGATGTAAGTGAGCCTCTCACTGTTTGCTCGTCTTCTTTTGACTTAGATCCAGTAACTGACATGGAAAAATCTATGGGAATACTTGAACATGATGTTCTTATCCCTTTTGAGTCCCTTGACATGTGTTCCTTCCAGAGAACTATTCTTCCTTCAGATGAAGACCTCTTGGAAGCCATGATCAAGGTGTGTCCATTGACATGTGTTTCTTCCAGTTGGAAGCCATGATCAGTGTATAGTGAGGAGAGTTCCTTTTACTGTGTCAACCTCATTAAAAAATGAATGAGTTAGTTATGATGAGATTTCCTTTTACTGTGTCAACCTCATTAAAAAATGAATCAGTGGTTGTCGAGGATAGTTCCTTTTACTGTGTCAACCTCGTTAAAGAATGAATCAGTGAGTCTGAGGAAAGTTCCTTTTACTGTGTCAACCTTGTTAAAAAATGAATCAGTGAGTCAGAGGATAGTTCTTGTTACTGAGTCAACCTCGTTAAAAAATGAATCAGTTGGTCAGAGGATAGTTCCTGTTACTGAGTCAACCTTGTTAAAAAATGAATCACGTATGAGGACAGTTCTTTTCTTGTGTCAACCTCATTTAAAAAAAAAAATGATCAGTAGTTTATATAGGTAGATTGTAGAAAGTAGATACGAGGATAGTTCCTGTTACTGAGTCAACCTCGTAAAAAAATAAATCAGGTCTGAAGAGAGTTCCTTTTACTGTGTCAACCTCATTAAAAAATGAATCAGTGAGTGTGAGGATAGTTCTTTTCCTGTGTCAACCTCATTAAAAAATGAATCAGTTGGTCAGAGGATAGTTCCTGTTACTGAGTCAACCTCGTTAAAAAAAGAATCAGGTATGAGGACAGTTCTTTTCTTATTTCAACCTCATTAAAAAATGAATTAGTAAGTTATATAGGTAGATGTACGACCTCAGCCGATGTGCGACCTGCGACCTCGGCAAATTTGCGACCTGCGACCTCAGCAGATGTGAGACCTGCGACCTCGGAAAATTTGTGACCTGTGACCTCAGAAGATGAGCGACCTGCGACCTTCTTGTATTTTGCGACTTGCGACCCAGCCGTTGGGTCGCGTCGTTGAGCATTTGGCATGGAACACGACTCGGCGACCTGGCGACCTGAAGAAATCTGTGACCTGTGGTTTTATCCCTTCTACATTTCTCCTGTTGAGATAGTATTAGCTCTCGCCACATGAACCAGCATTTTCTGGGTAAGCGACAAAATTCCTTGTCTGGTTCATCATCATAATATCCTCATGTTACCCCTGTATAGTCCTATTCTACAGGCAATATATGAAAGATTTTACATATATTTCATGGGTCGCAGCCTCTAGTGGATGCACAATTTGCGACCTTGCGACCTTAGAGAGGTTGCATAGTCGGCAAGTCGCACTATCTGGACCCTTCTCTCACTTACCACGATGGTCAACTACCAAAATATCTCGATCCAGGGAGGAGTCAAATCTTGCAACCTTTCAACCTCATCAGGCTTTAGATTTAGCTTTTCGGTAAGCACATCCAATGTAATCCCGTCCATGTATTCATGTTGTAGTGCTTCTGCCGCGCTGATTCTTTTCCGCGGATTAAATATAAGCATTCCCTCTACCAAATCCATAGCCCGTTTGTCTGCTACATCCACAAATGTTGCGCTCAATGGAAGCGAAGGAGTAGGAGGCAACTGACCTTTTTTACAAACTAGCGGGTCTCTGCATCGGCAATCATTTCTGAGAGATCTTCATCATTGGGGCCAGTAATTGTGTGAGCGACCTTTGCTATAACGTCTCTATGCCGCTTGACATCTGCGAAACCAACGACGATGCTGGTGTTTGGAGCAACAAGTCTGCAAAAATTCAACCCATCGACCATGCATCAACAGTGGGGCTTGTAATGAAACCGATTGCATGTGCGTCTCAGAAACAACTCCGGAGGCCTATAGTTTTTGGCGATGACCCTATGAATCATTCCAAGTTCTTGTATTATTCCAGCAAGACCAAAGTCACATATTTTTATGGTCTGGTTCTCTGTTATGAGAATATTTTGGGGCTTCAAATCACCATGCAGCACATTCCCAGAGTGAAAATACTGAAGGGCCCTCAATAACTGGTTCATAATCAACTGAACATTCAAGGGAGCCGCTGATTGGTGGCTGTAACTTTCGTATGCTCGATTTCTAGACTTTACAGAGTCTGCCAAATCCTCATGCACCATTTCCATCACAATATAAATATCATGAAGATTGTGTTCACTAATAGGTCGCATGATCTCCTTCAACGTCATGAGCATATGCTTTTGATTTATGTGAGATGGCATCCGGTATGGAAATTTCCAAATGGAGCATTTTTAGGTATCTAGTATGCACTAGTGAAGAAAGCCTTTTGCATCAGTGACATAAAGGTTCTTTCTTTGCTCAACATGTATCGCAACTTTGGCCTTGTTGTTGAGCTCCATTTTATTTCCCTTGATGTCGTGACAAGATTGAGGATTTTGTCACCCGTGGGGTCGACCTGTGTGGAACATTACAACATCGCAATTACTCTTTGATAATGGTGTCCCTAGATAAAACATATGAGACTAACGAGCTTAGGAGAAGTATTCAAACAACATGCTTAATGACCCATGGTAAGAGGGCTGCTACTGTACATCCTCAATGCATAGAAAAGTACTTATTCAAGCGTATGCTGGATGATCCCTCCCTCACATGGCATGATTGCAGCAAAAGTATCTGATCATGATGGTGAGAAAGCTCATGAGGGGTTGGGGATAGGTCACTGGGATGTCACTGAATGCAGGTCGGGTGAAGGACTTTAACGACCAAGTGAGCAGAGGGGGACCCGAAATTTCGAATATACCCAAAATTTTAGGTGGTGTTGTAGCGGCTACAACAAATGGCGAACCACTGGTAGAATCCAGCATCTCTGTCAATGTCACAACAACAATATGAGCCCAGATAGTGATGCAAGGGAATATTGAACAAGTTCTGTGGGGACCCTTTGAATTACTTTGGCCTTTACAGTTAGGCCCATTCCTTGTGCCTTAGCTAGGTCTCGCTAATCAGAACACATCAATAGAGAGCTCATAGATGCCAATAGCTTGTTTATGATGTGAAGAGCAAGGCAGTGGGTTTATTATTCTCAGGATTTTTTAAAGTAAGTTTCCGGTGTTGCTCCACTGCCAGTAGGCCTGCACAGTACCCCAGCGGAGTCACTTCAAGAAATCACAAACGTTGCTCCACTGCCAGCGAGCCTAGTCAGTACCCTGGCGGAGTCGTTGCATTACCTCTCTGCGCAGGAAGCCTTTCTCGATCCTTTACCCTTATTTTTTTCATGTGCTTGCAACACTTATTTTCATGTGCTCATGGCACTTATTTTTCATGGGTGGATGAGGTATCTCGACTTATTTTACGAGCAAGAGAGGTTGTTTCTTGTTTTACAGAAACTGAAAGATATCCTGATTTGGGTTTGCCCTTGTGCCAAACCTTCACATCGCATTTACCACAATAGGCGAAGCGTGCAAAAAAAATCATTAATATGTCCAAGTCTATGCTGGGCACAAGGCTTAGGCTTACGGGTATTGGGGCCACTCAAACACATCAGGTCTCCCACCAAAAACCAGCTCGTATCTCCATAGCTAATAAGTTTAGACTCATAGTCATCTTGTTGAAAATGCGACCTCGATGATTTATCCTGCGAGGAAGCCGCCTCTTGCGATAGCCACCACAACCTCACACAAACAATGGGATTATTATTTCAGCAATCGGGGAAAAACAAGACCGCAAGGTCGTAGGGTTTCAATGGGGGCTCATGCAATGATCGACGATATGTGGAATATTTTCAAAGCTATATCAACAATCTGCAGAAATGATGTGAGGAAGAAAGTTCACACCGCAATGTAACAATGAGGCTCAAGATGCAATGCAATTCCATGTGCGGGAATGATCCACTAGTTGGAGGTGGAGAGACAAGGCAAAGCACATGCAGTGATTATCTGAACATTATGTAGCAATAGGGAAACTGAAAAAGCATGCATGCAAAAAATAAATGGAACCTTTTAATGCATAAAAATACAGAATGCAAGAAACTATAGCAAGCATAATTCTAAACCATGAAGTAAAACCTTAGCAAGTAAACCTAATTAATAACTTGACAAACAAAAATTTATTAGTAGATCCTAGCTAGCCTAAACCTAAAATCCTAGCTTAACCAATGATGCGGTCGGGTCATGTGAAATCAACGTTCGAGTGCAGCCACCGCATTAGTTCCCGACCTGTAAGAACAACAATGTTTGCGATCAGAGCCAACATACCAAATCGTGCACCAACAACAAAACTTACCTGAAGAGCATGTGCAACGGCAAGAAGATCATGGATACTTACCAAAGAACATGCCAGAATGGATTGTAGAAGCCGAATTCCACTTTCATCCTAATACACAGCAATATGTTCTTGAAACTCAACATTTATAAATGACACACATCTATTGATGCACAAGCCTAGGTCTGATGGGCGCTAGGTGAGCCATTGCCTATTTGTAGGCACATCCACCGAATAGGGTTGGTCGAGTTGACTGAAAATCTCATCATGGTGTTGAGGGCCATCATTTTTATGGAATGGAAACAATAAGCATGTGTCAGGCGGATTATAGATGCTTGTGCATGCAAGTGCAGAAACCCTAGTTTTGAAAACCCTAGTTCAGAGTTTCTCTTGGAATCTGTCAAGGATATGAGGATCCAAATCCACTTTTAGTGGGGGCTGCAATTTCTCACTGTCTTGAACAAACTCTGGACCTTCGAGTGGGGGGTTTCCCAACTTTTACAGTTTGGCGAGATCAACAGGCGAATGGATGTGAACATGGATTGTGGTGAGTGGCAAAATGTCAGTGGGCTTTGTATCAATTTGGTCAAATGTTTGCGCACTGACAGATTGACCATCCAATATATCAGATTCTTTAGGTTTTCCAGGATGGGGTGAATTTACCGTAAGGTTTTCAGGAAATTGAGGGATTTTCCAAGAACCACATGTTTGTGCCTGATTGCAACGGGTACTGGTTGGGAAACAACTGGAAATATTAGATAAAATGGTCAGCACTTTCTTACCAGTGAATAAATTGGGGTATATCAGTTGTTGCATACCAGTTGCTGGGGGACAGGAATATGTGCTCAAGGAAACCTCATTAGAATGAAAAATCTGCCCAGATGAAATGATGTCTGACGTGGTTATGTTGGGAGGAGCATGGAACTTGGGGATCATCATTTCAGAAACCTTAATCTGAGAAAAGCTAGTTGGAGTTGTTTGAGGAGTCTTGTCAGGATCAGAAGAACTAGGGATGATAGCCAGCAAGAGCGGGAGTGCTTCAATTCCCTGATGGGTACTCGAATCTTCATAGAGAAAATTATCGAATTCTGGTGTCTCCATATGGTCGACGACAAGATACGAGTGACAGTCCTCAGTGGTATTAGTGAATATGCTTTCAGACAAGCAGTGATTGCTGTAACCATTGATTTGATTAAGCTGGATACCTGGCATGTTGGGCTCCCTGGGGGTTATCGATTGGGATGGATCAATAAAGAGGACATCTTGAGGTTGCCCAGACAGGAAATCACTCCTATGGCTGTCTAAAGATTCCAAGTGAGAAAGATCGGATCTAAAAGATTCATCGATTTTGAACTGTGATTGTGAAACACCATCTGCGTGCTTATGATTATCTCCAATACCAGTATAAGGAAATTTTGAATGTCTCGAAGAAATTATTGGTGTGGCGGACTTGAGAAATAAATCGTGGAATAATGAACGATAAGTTTGAGCCGCAGGGGTATTAACCGTACAAGGTTTTTCAATATACACATCCGTGTCATTTAGAGAAAACAATGATCTAGGAGGCTCTATAAGGGGATCAACCTCATCTAGGATAGGAGTCGATTCATATTCAATATGTGAATCAGATTTAGGACTGTGTCTAGGGATACATCGAGTGGGCTCGAGGTAGGTTTCGTGAACCGGGAGAGATAATGTGCCACTACAGTTTTCAAGCTTTGATTCGACAGGGTGCATGAAAGGTTCAAAGGTAATATAATAGGCTTTATCCTCTTACGCGTGTCTATACTTGCTCAGAAATTTCGAGGTCACAACCCCACTATCTGACAACTCAAGAGGAGGAGCAATAATATCACCAATAGAAATACTCTCCTGCGAGGCCGGAGTGTGGTCCAGACTCGGGGAGATGGACAAGGAAACATTGGGGATGCAGTTTGAACAGCTGGAAACTTGCGGGTCATCATAGGGAACACTAGGATCAGGTTGGGTTGCTACTTTAAATTGTTCAAGGGAAACGAGGATCACATACGTGAATTGTTCTCTTAACAACTTCCAATCAACATCATTTTCAGGGAACTTAAAACAATAATGAACAAATCTGATGGAAAATTTTTCTAGAGGTTCCTGAGGTTCCATTCTGATGTCATTTAGCTTTATCAATACACTTTGAAAATGGTACCTGTGAAAAGCTTGTTGTAATTCACTGGTGAGTTGTTCAAACGAATGGATGGAAGCTTCCGACAATTTGTGGCACCATTGCTTAGCGCGACCTTCGAGAGTGAGGAAGAAAATCAAAAAAATCAAACCTTCATTGTCAATTTCATAGCACTCACCAAAGTCACAGAAATCTAAAAGGTTTCGGGTTATGGACACTCCATTTTCACCACCAAATTTTAACTGGGACAAGTGATACATAAGTTCATCGGGGATGAAGTATCGAGGCTCATAAAACTCCGACAAAAATCTCGGGAGAATGATTTGGGAACGAGCCATTACAGATATGAGATTAACTGCAGGCTCTAAGGGCTCAGCTTGTCATCTAGCCCTCCTTCTAGAGCCAATTCTGTTGACGGGAAAATCTGTCCGGCCAATAGCAAGGGATCTCCCTGGTAAAAGGTCCCAATTAGACCTTGAACCATTTGGAATAGGGATCCCGTCCGGGGTGTGGGTCCGGCTACAGCTGATTTCTCCTTTCTTTGGGTCTCGCTTAAACTCTATAAAACAGTGAATACACACCTAATAAAATGATACAAGACATATTATTGATGCATTAAATGTACAGATAACACTATGAGTAGCAAGAGGAAATAATGAATCATGAAGACCGAAGGAAGTGTTGTTAACAAAACTTCATTAGGGTCATGCTTGTAAGCTGCTCTAACCACAAAGGAAACAATTCCTCATGGCAAGAACGCCTTTCACTTCCTAAAAGTTTTAAATGGTAACAAAAATGCTAATAAACAAAGCCATCAACATTCATTAAGAAATTGAAATGAACTCAACCACCATTAACATACTTAGCAAACTCTTATGCAATTGTGATATGAATTAAAGATACAGTTCCATTAATCTAAAGACGTTCAGAAACTGAAAACATAATACTCGATAGCGCTCATACATAAAACAACACCAGATCCACAAAGGGATTTTTCAAAATGCTTGTATTAATGCTCAAATGTATAATCCAGATAATACAATGTACTCAGCTCGAGTCCCAAACAAAAGATGTGCAACAAGTTCCTGAAGGAAGTATTTATAGAGCAAATCTTGCCCTCTTGGGTCCCTGAATTTTCAGCTTCCCGATGGTTGGGCTTCCTTGCGACCCAGTGTTGGGCCATCCGCAACCTGCGACCTCGACAGATATACGACCTGCGACCTTAGAAGATGTGCGACCTGCAACCTCAGCAAATATGCGACCTGCAACCTTGGTAAATTTGCGACTTGCGACCTCAGAAAATTTGCGACTTGCGAACTCAGAAAATTTGCAACCTGCGACCTCGGCAGATGTGCGACATGCGACCTCGGCAGATGTGTGACTTGCGACCTCATAAAATTTGCGACCTGCGACCTCGGCACATTTGCGACCTGTGACCTCAGTAGATGTGCGACCTGCGACCTCAGTAAATATGCGACCTGCGACCTTGGTAAATTTGCGACTTGCGATCTAGGCAAATTTGCGACCTGCAACCTCGGCAAATTTGCGACCTGCGACCTCAGCAGATGTGCGACCTGCGACCTCGGAAAATGTGCGACCTGCGACCTCGGAAAATTTGCGACCTGCGACCTCGGTAAATTTGCGACTTGCGACCTCAGCAGATGTGCAACGTGCAACCTAGGAAAATTTGCGACCTACGACCTCGGCAAATTTGCGACCTGTGACCTCAGTAGATGTGCGACCTGCGACCTTCTTGTATTTTGTGACTTGCGACCCAGTCGCTGGGTCACTGGGTCACATCGTTGAGCATTTTGCATGGAACACGACTCCGTGACCTGGCGACCTGAAGAAATCTGTGACCTGGGGTTTTATCCCTTCTACATTTCAACTGTTGAGATAGTCTTAGCTCTCGCCACATGAACCAACATTTTCTGGGTCAGCGAAAAAATTCCTTGTCTGGGTCATCATCATAATCTCCTCATGTTACCCCTGTATATTCCTGTTCTGTAGGCAATATATGAACGATTTTACATATCTTTCATGGGTCGCAGCCTCTAGTGGACGCACAATTTGCGACCTTGCGACCTCAGAGAGGTCGCATAGTCGGCAAGTCGCACTATCTGGACCCTTCTCTCACTTCCCATGATGGTCGACTACCAAAATATCTTGATCCAGGGAGGAGTCAAATCTTGCAACCTTTCAACCTCATCAGGTTTAGATTTAGCTTTTCGGTAAGCACATCCACTCTAATCCCGACCACGTATTCATGTTGTAGTGCTTCTGCCGTGTTGATTCTTTTCCGCGGATTAAATACAAGCATTCCCTCTACCAAATCCACAGCCCGCTTGTCTGCTACGTCCACAAATATTGCGCTCAACGGAAGCGAAGGAGTAGGAGGCAACTGGCCTTTTTTACCAACTGGCGTGTCTCTGCATCGACAATCATTTCTGAGAGATCTTCATCGTCGGGGCCAGTAATTGTGTGAGCGATCTTTTCTATAGCGTCTCTATGCCGCTTGACATCTACGAAACCAACGATGATGCTGGTGTTTGGAGCAACAAGTCTGTAAAAATGCAACCCATCGACCATGCATCAACAACGGGGCTTGTAATGAAACCGATTGCCCGTGCGTCTCAGAAACAACTCCGGAGGCCTATAGTTTTTTGCGATGACCCTATGACTCATTCAAGTTCTTGTATTATTCCAGCAAGACCAAAGTCACATATTTTTACGGTCTGGTTCTCCGTTATGAGAATATTTTGGGGCTTCAAATCGCCATGCAGCACATTCCCAGAGTGAAAATACTGAAGGGCCCTTAATAACTAGTTCATAATCAACCGAACATTCAAGGGAGCCACTGATTGGTGGTTGCAACTTTTGTATGCTCGATTTCTAGACTTTACAGAGTCTGCCAAATCCTCATGCACCATTTCCATCACAATATAAATATCGTCAAGATTATGTTCACTAATAGGTCGCATGATCTCCTTCAACGTCACGAGCATATGCTTCTAATTTATGTGAGATGGCATCCGGTACGGACATTTCCAAACGGAGTGCTTTTAGGTATCTGGTGCGCACTAGTGAAGAAAGCCTTTTGCATAAGTGACATAAAGGTTCTTTCTCTGCTCAACATGTATCACAACTTCGGCCTTGTTGTTGAGCTCCATTTTATTTCCCTTTATGTCGTGACAAGATTGAGGATTTTGTTACCCGTGGGGTCGACTTGTGTGGAACATTACAACATCGCAATTACTCTTTGATAATGGTGTCCCTAGATAAAACATATGAGACTAACGAGCTTAGGAGAAGTATTCAAACAACATGCTTAATGACCCATGGTAAGAGGGTTGTTACTGTACATCCTCAATGCATAGAAAAGTACTTATTCGAGCGTATGCTGGATGATCACTCCCTCACATGGCGTGATTGCAGCAACAATATCTAATCATGATGGTGAGAAATCTCATGAGGGGTTGGGGATAGGTTGCTGGGATGTCACTGACTACAAGTCGGGTGAAGGAATTTAATGACCAAGCGAGCAGAGGGGGACCTGAAATTTCGAATATACCCAAAATTTTGGGTGGTGTTGTAGCGGCTACAACACCTGGTATTTTCCCAAAAATTATTATACAATATCCCTTCCCTACCCATTTCACATATGAAGTGTTGGAAATTGTAGGAGGATAATAACATTACTCATTTACAGATGGATTCTCAGGATATCATTAGATTAGGATTGCACATGAAGATCGACATAAGAATACAATTGCTACAGAATGGGGCTCATATCAATACACAGTAATGCCTTTTGGATTGAAAAACTCCCCTGCTATATTTTATAGGGCGGTGATCACAACTTTTAATGAGTACATTCACAAATTTTTGTAGGTATATTTTGATTATCGGACAATATTTGGATTATTGAGAAAAAATGTGGCAAGTTTGAGACTTATGCTTGACGCAGGAAAAAAGTATCAGATCTCCTTGAACTTAAAGAAGTACATATTTTTTGCACCCTTCGGCATATTATTTATAGAAATTAGTATACACTAAGCATGCATACATCTAGATTCCCCTGATCTCACAATATTTAACTTCTTGCCAAATACAGAATCACTCCACTGTTAATATTTTGCGGAAAATTAATTGCAAACACATGTGAAGCATAAATAAAAACAATCGCACATAACACAGTTTTTTAACGGGAAAGCCTAAAGCTGAAAACCCCAACTATCATATATTATGTATCATGGAGATCATGTAACAATCTCATACAAATATTAGTACATCAAGCTCTCAGTACAATCAATATTCACACACTAACATAGAAGAAATTTACAAATCCATGCACCGATCTCTGCCCTCCTGCTAGCCTGCCTCCACTGCGTAATCCCTGCTAAAGAATAGCTCTAAATGAATTCGAATTACCCTTTCCTTGACTATGCAATCCTCATTGGCAACTCCAATGTGTGTGTGGTGCAATCAATGCATCACTATAGTCACAACAGATAGTCCATCTTGCCCTTTCACCTATCTCTCCACTGGGTCTCCACTGGAACTGGCATGCACTGTAGTTAACTGTTGTATTGTTCAGTTGGTTCATGAGTTATTATTTTTGAATTAATTAACTAATTAATTCACTCCACTCTCACTAGTGTGTCATTCAGTTAGACTAGATACAACTAGCTCAACTGAGTCTAACTGAGTTAAATTGAATACAACTCCATGAACTACTCTTCCAACTCTGTCATAAATTTTCCACTTCAGTTCTAACTGAGTCCTCCATGCATGAACCACCAGTAAACCCTAGGAATTGTCTAATTCCTTCAGCCCACTGATTTTCTAAATCCATGCACTGAAATTAAGAGCTCCAAGAGAATAAGTTTATGTTTATTGTCTGATTATTATTAAGAGCTAATAATAATCGACACTTCTATTTTTAGATCGACGATCTATAAATAGACTTCGCCCAATATTCTAAAAATACAATTTCATCTATTTTTCCAACTTGAACAACCATCCACAAATAGCATCCTGTAACTCTTGAAATATGATCACCATGTCTAAAAATAGACATAGTCTAAAATAGACTTGTGCCAAAAATAGCCTGCGGGCCCACTCAGTGAAGGCGACTCTTTTCACTAAGCTCATCATCTTGTTGAATCTCAACACTCCCTCTCAACAATATAGGGATTATCTTTCACCCTGATCCTGCCTCTATGGTATTTGAATTTGCTCCTGGTGAGTGCCTTCGTCAGAATATATGCATCCTGATCTTCCGTAGGTATGTAATAAAGCAACATGATCTTCCGTAGCACACAATCTCTAATATGATGATACAAGATATAAATATTTTTAGATCTATCATGAAACACAAGATTAACTGAGAGTTTAATGCAACTCTGATTATCACAATGTATCACTGTAGGATCTAAATGTGAACCGAACAAACCAACCAGGATCTTCCTCATCCAGATAGCCTCACATGCAGCTTGACTTGCTGCCATGTATTCTGCTTTTTCTGAACTGAGTGCCACAAATCTTTGTTTCCTGTTGTACCAAGAAACTATCAAAGATACAATACTGAAAATCCCTCCTAATGTGATCTTTCTATCTGTTGGGCTGCCTACCCAATCTGCATCCGTGAAGCCATGCAACTTCACCTCATCCATTTGTTTGTACCATAAACCATACTCATATGTGCCCTTGAGATATCTCAAGACATGCTTTCCTGCCTTCCAAAATAGCTTGGTAGGCTTAACCATCACTTGTGAAAGTTGGTTCACCTCATAGCATATGTCAAGTCTTGTATTAACTAAATACATGAGCAAACCCATCAACTGTCAATAAACAGTGGCATCTAGTACCTCTGCCAATGTAGCATCCTCTTTCCTCCAATTTCCTGGAAGAGGAGTGTTGATAGGCTTGCAGCATTGCATGTGAAACTTCTCCACTATCTCTTGGGCATACTTTCCTTAAGACACAAACAGTTCACCTTCCCGCTACCATATTTCCAATCCAAGGAAATAATGAAGGAGGCCCAAATTCTTTATCTCAAACTCCTTTGCAAGATCTGCCTTGCACGAGTGTATCAACTGCTCATCACCCGTTAGTATTAAATCATCAACATAAAGAACAATGCTTAAAAGCTTACCCTCTACCACAATTTGGTACAGGTTTGCATCCACCTCACTCTTGGTGAAGCCATGTCCAATGAAATAGTTGTCGATCTGAGTGTACTAAGAACGAGGTGCTTGTTTCAGCCCATACAACGCTCTTTTGAGCCTGCACACATGCGACTCATTGTTGAAGATCTCAAATCCTTTAAGCTGCTCAATGTACACCTCTTCCTCAATGATCCCATTAAGGAACACAATCTTCACATCCATCTGATGAATATGCCAACCCATCTGCGCTGAGAGAGAAAGGATGGTCCTTATGGAAGAATACCATGTGACAGGTGCAAAGGTTTCTTCGTAATCAATCCCCTCGATCTGTGAGAAGCCTCGAGCAACAAATCTTGCCTTATACTTCTCGACGCTCCCATCAACAACTTTCTTTACCTTGTAGATCCATCTTGATCCTACAACTAATTTTCCCACCGACCTTGGAACAATCTCCCAAGCACTGTTTTTGACGATGGAGTCATACTCCTCCACCATGGCATCTACCCATGTGGGCTCCTGCACTGATTCTTCAAAATAAGATGGCTCTATCACGATACACTTGCTCATAAGATCCATGTATCCAGTAAATTGGCCAGGTGACTGTCAATGTCTGCGCTGTGATGTGGGGACTCCTACATTATGTGCCACATCAAGCTTCAGTATCTTAGCTTTTGTGGTATGCTTTCTGCCTTGTCTGATGTTTGGTTCTACATGAGTGGACTCCTCCACTCCATGAATCTCCTCCTGTGGCTGATCCACATGTAGAGGCTCATCTTTGGGAACAAGAAGTTCCTCCTCTACATGCAAGTGTATCTCCCTCTCAAGAGACAACTTAATGGCTTTCACCTCATTGAATTGTATATCCCGTCGCACCACAGTCATCCGACTGTCTCGCAAATACACACGATAATGATGGGGTGTTTCTATGTACCCCACAAATATCCCAACTTCTGCAGTCGGCTCCAGCTTCTTCCTGGCGTCCTTTGTCACATGAATGTAAACAGATGAGCCAAAAATCTTCAAATGAGAAATATTAGGCTTCTTACCAGTAAAAGCTACCTCAGGTGTACTCATGCCAAGTACTCTATGAGGACAATGGTTTTTCACATAAATCGCAGTGTTGCATGCTTCCACCCACAAGTGCATCGATAGGCCCTAGTCATGCAACATCGCTTGTGCAACACCCACAATCATTCTATTCTTCCTCTTCACAACCTCATTCTACTGTGGGTTATGAGGCGCTATGAGTTCTCTTCGAATTCCTCCTTTTCTATAGAAGTATTTGAATTCGCTTGATATGTATTCACCACCATTATCACTCCGTAGAGCTTTCACTTGCTTCCCCGACTCCTTCTCCATCAATGCTTTAAACTCACAGAACTTTGAGAATGTTTCACACTTTTTCTGCATGAAGAAGATCTAGCATCTACAAGAATAGTCATCAAAAAATATAACATAATACCTGTGTTTTGCTGTTGAAGCAATCGAGAAAGGTCCACACACGTCTATGTGAATTCTCTCCAGGATCACCGAAGCACGGTTCTCCTTCTCATGAAAGGTGGTCTTCACAAACTTACCCATAGTACATCCCTTGCACTGATCTGACTGTGCAAGAGTACCCTTGGGAAGTCCAGTAGAAATCTTCTTCAAAATCTTCAAAGCGCCATGGTGAAGATGGCCCAATCTCCTGTGCCATAATTCGCCCTCATCCCGGCTCACCACTTCTTCTACTTTTCCAACCATTGTAGCGCAGCCATCTACCTCCAACTTGTAGATATTATTAACTTGAATCCCTATATTCTTGGTTTGACCCATTGTTTTATGTCGAAGGAAGGATTTTCCCTCACTGAAAACAACATCATAACCTTTGTCTTCCAACATTGCGACCAAGACCAAGTTCTTCTTCAGACCTGGAACATGCATAACATCCTTCAACAAGAATGGATTACCGGACTCCCTCTCAAAGGTAATGGTCCCAATTCCAGTCGCACTGTACCAACCATCGTTTCCCATCTCTATATGCATCTGGAGGTCCTTCTCCTCCAAGTCACTAAACAACTCCTTGTCTCCCATCATATGGAAAGACGCACCACTATCAAGATACCACACCGATCCAATATAGCTTGAAACCAAGCATGCGATCAAAGAGAAATCAAGTTCAAATTGTGAGGCTAGGGCCTCACCAGCTGCAGCTCCAGCAACCTTCTTGTTCTTCTTCTTTTGTGGGCAGTTAGTGGTGAAATTCCCATGTTCATGATAGTGAAAACACTTCACCTTGGACAAATCCTGCTTCTTGCCTTTAGCATAGAATTTTGAAGGAAATTTATTCCCCTTCCCTTTCCTTACTTTGGCAGCCAAAGCACAATTCTCTTCATCTTCATTTTTCGATGAAGAACCATCCCCGATACCCCGCCTTATCTCCTCCTGCACAAGATCTGACCAAAGTCACTCCCATCTTGGCAGTTTCTCCCGTCCATTGATAGAGTCTTTGTAGCTATGCCAACTCTTCAGAAGCCTAAGGAGATCCAAGTTCACCAAGTCTTCATCATCAGCAGTAACCCCCACACTTCCCAGTTCATCCTTGCAGTGGACAAACTTCGTGAGATATTTTGGAATACTATTGCCCTTCTCCATTTTTATTTTTCTGAGCTTGTCTTTAAGCGTCAACTTCCTCTGGTAGCTTCTGCTTTGGAAAAAATCTGTCAAAGCCTTCCACATTAAGAATGGAGTGGCTTTCCCATGAAGGCTGGACACAATATGGTCCTTCACACCTTCCAACAGAATTCTTCTTGTCTTTGTTGTCTTCTTTTTCCATGCGTCAAGTAATGTAGCATCGCTAGATCCCGGCTTAGGAACATCACTATCGATGAACTCCTTCAGTCCATTATCCTCCAGCACCACCTCCAACCTATCCTTCCAGGCTATGTAATTCGAGCTCCCATCAAGGGCATACTCCAATCGCAACCCATTGAAAGACATTTCAATGTATACTCAACTTCGGTACCAATAATTTTCTGTAGCAAATTCGAATTGTCCACCAGTACAAACTCAACAATTCTTCACAACTGCAATCTTCAAGAATTAAAACTAGTTTGATACCATGTATAAATTAGTATACACTAAGCATGCATACATCTAGATTCCCTTGATCTCACAATATTTAACTTCTTTCAAAATACATAATCATTCCACTATTAATCTCTTGCGGAAAATTAATTGCAAACACATGTGAAGCATAAATAAAAAAAATCACACATAACACAGTTGTTTAACGGGAAAGCCTGAAGCTGAAAACCCCAACTATAATATATTATGTATCATGGAGATCATGTAACAATCTCATACAAATCTTAGTACATCAAGCTCTCAATACAATCAATCGTCACACACCAACATAGAAGAAATCTGAAAATCCATGCACCGATCTCTACCCTTCTGCTAGCCTGCCTCCACTATGTAATCCCTGCTGAAGAATAGCTCTGAATGAATTTGAATTACCCTTGCCTTTATTGTGCAATCCTCATTGGAAACTCCAATGTGTGTGTGGTGCAATCAATGCATCACTATAGTCACAACAGATAGTCCATCTTTCCCTTTCACCTATCTCTCCACTGGAATTGACATGCACTGTAGTTAATGTTGGGTGTGGAGCCTAATTATCTTGTTTACTTTGTATCATAGCATTGGACCCCTATACCTTAAAAGGGGCAGCAACGCCGCCCGTAATTAATCGCTGTCGTGGGGGGTCCAGGGGGGGCGGCAGTTCTTTTCGGAGCCCCCCCCTGGCAGGGGTTTTCGAGGGCAGCGCCCCCGAAGCTAAAAATAGATGTAAAATTGCCTTGTAAAAGTATAGTAATTTCTAGTCAATCTGGGCCGTTCATAGGCGGATGATTTGACAGTAGAAGTTATATTTAGATTAGGGTTTCTTTCCCTAGAAGGCAACCCCTCGCTTTTATGAGGGTATTGTATTGCGGCTGTGCATTGTATGTGTATTCTCGGAGCGAGAAACAGAGAGGGAGAATGTGAGAGAGAACAGAGGATATTACAACAGATCTGCTGTAGGTTTTGTCTCTTCATTTTTGCTGGATAATGGAAAGGAAGGACTGGAAGTTCGGGGTGGACGTAGCCCAAACTAGGCGAACCACGTATATCTGTGTCTCTCTGGTTTTATGTGTTTTTTGTGTGCTTGTATTTTCCACATATTTTATGTGTTGCATTGCTCTGTAATATTTAATTTTCTAGCAACTGGTATCAGAGCCGAAGGTATATTTGGCTGATAAACTAGCAGGAAAGAAAGGTTCTTGGTTTGAGTGGGAGCAATGGCGGAAGATGGTAAGTTTAGGGTCGAGAAATTTAACGGCCAAAACTTTCCGCTGTGGAAGATGCAAATGGAAGATTATATGTATCAGAAAGATATGTGCCTACCATTGAGCGAAAAAACAAAGAAGCCGGTGGCCATGACAGACGCGGAATGGAACATTCTCGATAGAAAGGCACTCAGAACAGTACGGTTGTGTCTTGCGGCGTCAGTCGCCTTCAATATTTCAAAAGAAACAACAACAGAGGGTTTGATGTAGACGTTGGCGAAACTATATGAAAAACCCTTGGCCTCAAACAAGGTATTTCTTATGAAACGACTATTTAACATGAAGATGTCGGAAGGTGGATCTGTTGCAGACCATTTAAATGAATTTAATACAGTTACCAGTCAGTTAAGTTCTGTAGGGGTAAAATTTGATGATGAAGTTAGAGCTCTCTTATTCTTTTGCTCATTACCAGAAAGTTGGAATTGTTTAATTATGGCCATTAGTAACTCTGTCTCTGGATCTAGTACTTTAAAGTTTGATGATGTTGTTGGTGCTATCCTTAGCGAGGAAATGCAACGGAAAAGCTTCGGTGAGACATTGGGTAATGCTTTGAGTGCAGAGTCTAGGGGAAGAATAATGGAAAGAGGAAAGAGCTCGGGATATCGCAGTAAATCAAGGAAAGGTAAATCCAAGTCCAGATCAGGAATAGTGTGCTGGAATTGTGGAAAGAAAGGACACCTAAAGAAAGACTGTAGATCTCGGAAGGGAAAAGAAGGAGACACACAACAAGAAAACAATCATGAAGCAAATGGGACGAGTGATGTGTTACAAGATGCTTTGATTCTTTCTTTCGAAAATGTTACTGATTCTTGGGTTGTAGATTCAGGGGCTTCATTCCATGCCACACCTGATAGGAAATATTTTCATGACTATGTTCAAGGAGATTTTGGACAAGTTCGTTTGGGTGATGACAAACCCTGTAAAATTGTTGGAATGGGTAAAGTTCTTGTAAAACAACAGAATGGAAACCAATGGCTACTAAATGAGGTAAGGCATGTTCCAGATCTGAAGAAAAACCTGATTTCAACAGGGCAGTTAGGCAGTGAAGGTTGTGTGACAACTTTCACAGATAAAACTTGGAAGGTCACCAAAGGAGCACTAGTAATAGCAAAAGGTGAAAAGGTTGGTACATTGTATTTATGCAATGGTATTTCTAACTCTGTTAATGCTTTAACTTCCAAAGGAGCAGATGCAGCATTATGGCATCATAGGCTCGGACACATGAGTGAGAAGGGAATGAAGATTCTTCACTTAAGAAATTTGTTACCAGGTTTGAAGAATGTTGATTTGGATTTCTGTGAAAATTGCATTTATGGAAAACAAAAGAGAGTCAGATTTCTTAGAGTTGGGAAAGAAAAGAAGAGCAAAAAATTGGAGCTTGTGCATACAAATGTATGGGGACCTGCTCAGGTATCATCTCTCAGTGGCTCTCGCTATTATGTTACATTTATTGATGATGCAACTAGAAAAAATTGGATTTATTGTATTCAAAATAAATTTGATGTATTTGATACTTTCAAGAAATGGAAAGCTTTGGTTGAAATTGAGACAGGAAAGAAGTTGAAGCGTCTCAGATCAGACAATGGAGGTGAATATTGCAGCAAAGAGTTTGATAGGTACTGTTCAGAGCATGGAATTCGTAGAGAGAAGACAGTTCCAAGAACACTACAAGAAAACGGTGTGTCAGAAAGGATGAACAGAACAATCATGGAGCATGCAAGGTGCATGAGATTGCATGTAGGATTGCCTTTAGAATTTTGGGCAG
Organism: Pinus albicaulis; assembly: GCA_034641835.2. NCBI lineage: Eukaryota > Viridiplantae > Streptophyta > Pinopsida > Pinales > Pinaceae > Pinus > Pinus albicaulis. The sequence continues at coordinate 770,972,832 of CM076583.1, read as the reverse complement.
ATGTTGTAGATACTGCTGTTTATCTAATAAACAGAGGGCCTTCAAGTTCCTTGGATGGCGGTATTCTAGAGGAAGCATGGATAGGTAAAAAGGTAAACTACTCTTTTTTAAAGCCTTTTGGTTGTGAGGCCTTTGTCCATATTAATAAAGAAAACAGAACAAAGCTTGAGGCAAAATCAAAGAAATGTACCTTTATTGGATATGGTGCTAATGATTTTGGTTATCGCTTATATGATTACGAAAATCACAAAATCATTAGGAGTAGAGATGTAATATTCAATGAAAAGTTCTTGTATAAGAATCAATGGCAGGAAAAGAAACAGGAAAAAGAAAGCAAGGAATACGCAGTTCTTGATGAGATATCTGAAAAAGTAAAGGTGCCTGAAAATAATAATAATCAACAACCACAACAGCAGCAACCACCACAACTGCAACAGGCACCTCAAACACCTGAAAGTGGTGTTAGAAGATCTACCAAGATAAGTAGACCCCCTGAACGATACTCTCCTTCATTATATTATTTATTGTTGACTGATTCTGGTGAACCTGAATGTTATGAAGAAGCAATGCAGGTTGAAAGTAGGAAGAAGTGGGAGCTATCCATGGAAGAAGAGATGGACTCCTTAGTCCATAACCAGACTTGGGACTTAGTCAAGTTGCCTACAGGTAAAACTACATTGCAGAATAAATGGGTTTACAGGCTGAAGGAAGAAGATGAAGGAAAACAGAGGTACAAAGCTATACTTGTGGTGAAGGGGTTTGCACAAAAGAAAGGTATTGATTTTGATGAAATATTTTCTCCTGTTGTTAAGATGAATTCAATCAGAACTATCTTAAGTCTTGTAGCAGCGGAAGATTTACATCTTGAACAGTTAGATGTAAAGACAACATTTCTCCATGGAGATTTGAAGGAAGAGATATACATGCAGCAACCAGAAGGATATGAGGTAAAAGGGAAAGAAAAATTGGTGTGCAGGTTAAAGAAGAGCTTGTATGGCTTAAAACAGGCTCCAAGGCAGTGGTATCTAAAATTTGACAAGTTTATGTCTGAACAAGGTTATACTAGATGTCACTCTGATCATTATGTTTATCTAAAAAGGAAAAATGATGGCAGCTATATTATATTGTTATTGTATGTAGATGACATGCTTGTTGCAGGATCTAACATGCAGGAAATAAATGTGCTCAAAAGAAAATTGGAAAATTCATTTGCAATGAAGGATTTGGGAGCTGCAAAACAAATCCTTAGTATGAGGATAACTAGAGATAGATAAAATCGTAAATTAACACTGTCTCAGAATGAGTACATAGAAAAGGTGTTGAAAAGATTTAATATGCAGAATGCAAAACCAGTTAGTACACCTTTTGCTAGCCATTTAAACCTTAGTAAGGAGATGTGCCCCAAGACCCAAGAAGAAATGGACTATATGTCTAAATTTCCATATGCATCAGTAGTTGGAAGCTTAATGTATGCAATGGTTTGCACAAGGCCTGATATTGCACATGCAATGGGAGTTGTAAGCAGGTACATGAATAATCTAGGAAAAGAACATTGGATGGCAGTAAAATGGATTCTCATATATTTGAGAGGTACCACAAATCAAGCATTATGCTTTGGTGGTTCAAACATTGCTCTACAGGGATATGTTGATGTAGATATGGCAGGTGACAAAGATAACAGGAGGAGCACTATAGGATATGTATTTATTGTAGGTGGAACAGCTGTTAGTTGGGTTTCAAAAATCCAAAATGTTGTTGCACTTTCAACAATAGAAGCAGAGTATGTTGTTGCTATAGAGGCTAGTAAGGAAATAATTTGGTTACAAAGGTTTATGGATGAATTGGGTAGGAAGCATGATATGGGCATGCTATACAGTGATAGCCAAAGTGCCATTCATCTTGCAAAGAACTCAACATTTCATTCCAGGACTAAACACATACATCTCTAGTACCATTTCATACGGTCAGTATTGGAAGATGGAGAGTTGAAGCTGGAAAAGATACACACTAGCTAGAATCTTGCAAATATGCTAACAAAAGTTGTAACTAGGGAGAAACTGAGAATGTGCTCAGTTTCAATTGGTCTTCAAGGATGATGATGAAGATGAGGAATAGCCAGGTCCAAAGAGGAGTCATTTTCCAGCAAATGAAGCAGTGGTGGAGTTGCTATAATCAGTCTCCAAATGGGAGATTGTTGGGTGTGGAGCCTGATTATCTTGTTTACTTTGTATCATAGCATTGGACCCCTGTACCTTAAAAGGGGCGGAAATTCCACCCATAATTAATCGCTGCTGTGGGGGGTCCAGGGGGGGCAGCAGCGTTTTTCAGAGCCCCCCTTGGTGGGGGTTTTCGGGGGCAGCGCCCCCGAAGCTAAAAATAGATGTAAAATTGCCTTGTAAAAGTAGAGTAATTTCTAGTCAATCTGGGCCATTCATAGGCGGATGATCTGACGGTAAAATTTATGTTTAGATTAGGGTTTTTTGCCCTAGAAGGCAACCCCTCACATTTATGAGGGTATTGTATTGCGGCTGTGCATTGTATGTGTATTCTCTGAACGAGAAACAGAGAGGGAGACTGTGAGAGAGAACAAAGGATATTACAACAGATCTGCTGTAGGTTTTGTCTCCTCATTTTTGCTGGATAATAGAAAGGAAGGACTGGCTATTCGGGGTGGACGTAGCCCAAACTGGGTGAACCACGTATATCTGTGTCTCTCTGGTTTTATGTGTTTTTTGTGTGCTTGTATTTTCTGCATATTTTATGTGTTGCATTGCTCTGTAATATTTAATTTTCTAACAGTTAACTGTTGTATTGTTCAGTTGATTAATGAGTTATTATTTTTGAATTAATTAACTAATTAATTCACTCCACTCTCACTAGTGTATCATTCAGTTAGAATAGATACAACTAGCTCAACTAAGTCTAACTAAGTTAAACTGAATACAACTCCATGAACTACTCTTCCAACTCTGTCATAACTTTGCAACTTCAGTTCTAACTGAGTCCTCCATGCATGAACCACCAGTAAACCGTAGGAATTGCGTAATTCCTTCAACCCACTGATTTTCCAAATCTGTGCACTGAAATTAAGTGCTCCAAGAGAATAAGTTGATGTTTATTGTCGGATTATTATTAAGAGCTAATAATAATCAACACTTATATTTTTAGATCGACGATCTATAAATAGACTTCGCCCAATATTCTAAAAATATAATTTCATCTATTTTTCCAACTTGACCAACCATCCACAAATAGCATCCTGCAACTTCTGAAATATGATCACCATGTCTAAAAATAGATTTGCGCCAAAAATAGCCTGCAGGCCCACTTAGTGAAGGTGACTCTTTTCACTAAGCTCATCATCTTGTTGAATCTCAACATTATTGGGCCATATTGTTTGCAAGAAAGGACTAATGGTGGACCCTTCGAAGATTTCTATCATTGTGAAATTACCTCCACCTAAGGTATTAAGAAAAATTTTCACTACGTTGGGACACACTAGATATTACAGGAAGTTCATTAAGGGGCATGAAAATATCACTACGCCTATGGAAAAATTATTGAAGAAGGATGCAACCTTTCAGTGGAATGAAGAATGTCAGAAGAGCCTCGACATATTGAATGAAAAGATGGTAGTTGCACCTATACTAGTGTTCCCTGATTGGAACAAGGAATTCCATGCCCATGTGGATACCTCTTGTATAACTTTTAGATTGGTATTGGCACAACCTAGTGCAGGACAGATTAATCATCCTATAGCCTTTGAATGTAGGAGGTTATCTACAACAGAAAATTATTACACCACAACATAAAGGGAAGCATTGGCCATGGTGTATGCTTTGCAGAAATTTTGACATTATTTGCTGGGGTCACATTTTAAGATGTTTACAAATCATTGTGCACTAAAGTATTTGGTTAACAATCGTGTTTTGGGAGGAAATATTTGCATATGGTTGTTGTTATTCCATTAGTATGACTTTGAGATCATTGTTAAGCCAGGGAAGCTAAATACATGACCTGACCATATGTCAATATTGGAGACAAGGGAAGAAGAAACCAACATAGAAGATAATCTCCCTGATGTGTAGTTATTTGAAATCAGAGTGGTAGATGACCACTTCACATATATCATTTAGTTTTTTACCACAGGAATGACTCCTTCAGAATATACTATGCAACCGAAGAAAGAATTGGCGGTTAAGGCAACTGAATTTTCAATAATAGTATGACACTTATATAAGATGGGACTAGATGAGATAATGTACAGATATGTTCCTAAGCATGAAAGACAAATTATTCTAGTAGAGGCTCATGGAGGTGCAACTGGTGGACACTATGTAGGAAAAGTTATTGTGCATAATATTTTGAGAGAAGGATTGTGGTGGCCTACACTACACAAGGATGCAAAGGAGAAGGGAAGAATAAAATTTGGTAGGAGGACTCAACCATGAAAGGATGAGGCTTTCCAACTATTTCAGGAAATAGATGGGAAGCTTCAAGAGCTTCAATAGAGAGAAGAGACAGTACTGAAGAATACAACAGGACCAGTGACAAAGGAATTATTGGAAGAAGTATGCAGTTAGGAGAATCAGGCCGCAGAGATATTGCAGAGATTCAATAGTGCCTACAACAACATCGCAACAAATATTATGGGAAAAGCAACTGAGTGACTTGGGACATGTCACATGTGAGTGTTGGGGGCATGTTGGGCGTAGCCCAAATTGGCCTAGATTTTGATGAAGATTCCACATTTTTTGGAGCAAAGCACGAAGTATAGATACCACACAGTGTTAAAGGGACTTCAGGGCAGGTCGAAGTCCCTCCTTGTTGTAAAACACACTTTTGTAACATCTATTGGGACATATTTTCTTGTTTTGAGGATTCCATGATATTTGGACCATGGTATTGTACTGTTGTATCCCTATGATGTAATACTATAAATAGGGTGAAATAATAAGAAGAGAGATATCCCATCCTATCCTATCTTGATGTTTGGATCCAATTCTATGATGTGGTTGGATCACTTTGATCTGTATTTTGGAGAAAAGAAGAGTCTCTGCAGTTGAGTGCGTAGGCCAAGAAATTTTTTTTGTACGAAGAAACATTATTATAAGCAACATTTCTTATGGACGTAGTCCCACATTGGGATGAACCATGGTAATTTTGGTGTTTTTATGTGTCGATGTGTGTATTTTCTTATTATCTATTATTAAATAGTAGTTGTTCCAATTATATTTACTTCGACACAGTACTTATTAATGATTTTTCATGACATGGTTAAGTTGATGGTTCATGGGCTTATAAGTCATGTTAAGTGATTAATCTAAATGCATCAAAGTATTTTATGAATGTTAAAGATATGAAAAAAAAAAATACCACATCCCCACGTCCATCAAAGCTATATAAACCTGGTTATGCATCCTCCCATAGTCACTTCAGGTGAGACTGTGATTTGCCTACAGTTCATTGCCGAAAGGGCCAGTGATCAAGGGATTTGTTGGTGTGTAGTAAGATCAAACCTGGGCCAACCCAAACAAAGCCAATAGTCCTAGCAAATCCCATTACCAAATAACGCCCTCCACAGACTCTTAATTAATAACACCCATCCAAAATTCCCAAGGTCTGAAAATCCCCACCTGCCCAATTCCTGCCGCTTAGTGATGGCATTGAAACCCACTAGGTGAAATTTGTGTCTGCCCCTAGCCCCAGACCAAAGAAAATGTGTCGTAATAGCCTTAACCCTATGAGGTATCTTCGTAGGGAGAAAAGACAAGTGCATCTAGTACACATATAATTGTTGTAAAATCGATTGAATGAGAGTGAACATACCCCCCTGTGTTAGCCAACGATGCGACCATGAAGATAGTCTTCATTGGAATTTCTCCAGTAACCAATTGTAGTCCACATTCCTATAATTTCAAGGTTTTAATCTAAAACCAAAATAAGTGAAACCTTCTACAACATGAGAGACTGCGACCCCAAATAAATTTGCAATATTGGCTATCTCCTCCATATCACCTACAAAATGAATCAATAATTATGTGCTACCATTTAAACAAAAGACAAAAGTAGCTCAAAATATGACAAAAATGGAATGTAGGGAAAACCATTGATTCTAGGCCACCTGTCCAAAAGTGAGAATATCATCAACAAAAAAGGAGTGAGTGGAAGAAACTCCATGAGTTACCTTTAGTACATGGAAGGTACCCAACATACGAGGTTCCAGAATCTTTCTGCTCAAACAATCCATGATCAAAATAAATAATAAAGGAGACAAAGAACATCCTTGGTGCAATCCTATTTCTAACCTAAAGAAGTTTGAAGGGAAACCTTTTATCAAAACAACGAAACTTACAAAAGTAACATATGCCATAATCCAATTGACATTCTCCACTGAGAGCCCAATCTTGACAAGAATCATTCTCAAGGACCAATCAATGCACTCATATGCTTTATGGAGGTCCATTTTCATAAACAGAGCCTTTTTATTCCTAGTATAAATGGAGTGAATACATTCCTGTGCTATAGAAATTGCATCATGGGTTTGGCACTTGGGAAAATAACCGAACTGCTTTGGGGAAATTTTCTAAGACAAAGTGCCCCTAATTCTACGAGCAATGATCTTGGAGATAAGTTTGTGAGCGATATTACAAAGAGCGATTGGCTT